>JAKFHT010000165.1:0-82089 GCA_023783455.1 Erythrocebus patas
ATTCTTGTGGAATTTGAAAAATGATATTTGGAAGCACATAGAGGGCTTTGGTGAAAAAGGAAATAACTTCAGTTAAAAACTGAAAAGAAACTTTCTGAGAAACTGGTTTGTGTTCTGTTAATTAATCTCACGCAGTTACAGATTCCCTCTCAAAAAGCCTTTCACTAAGACTGTTACTGTGGAATTTCCAAAGTGATATTTGGAAGCCCATAGAGGATTATGGTGAAAAAGGAAATATCTTCTGTTAAAAACTGGAAAGAAGCTTTCCGAGAAACTGCTTTCTGTTCTGTTAATGCATCTCACACAGTTGCAGCTTTCCCTTCAAAAAGCCTTTCCCTAAGAGTGTTCTTGTGGAATTTGCAAAGTGATATTTGGAAGCCCACAGAGGGCTATGGTGGAAAAGGAAATATCCTTAGTCAAAAACTGAAAAGAAGCTGTCTGAGAAACTGCTTTGTGTTCTGTTAATTCATCTCACAGAGTTACAGCTTTCCCCTCAAGAAGCCTTTCGCTTAGACTGTTCTTGTGGAATTTGGAAAGTGATATTTGGAAGCCATAGAGGGCTATGCTGAAAAAGGAAATATCCTAAGACAAAAACTGAAAAGAAGTTTTCTGAGAAACTGCTTTGTGTTCTGTCAATTCATCTCACAGAGTTACAACTTTCCCCACAAAAAGCCTTTGCTAAGACTGTTCTTGTGGAATTTGCAAAGTGATATTTGGAAACCCATAGAGGACTTTGGTGAAAAAGTAAATGTCGTCAGTGAAAAACTGGAAAGAAGCTTTCTGAGAAACTGCTTTGTGTTCTGTTAATTCATCACACAGAGTTAGTTTTTCCCTCAACAAGCTTTTCGCTAAGACTGTTCTTCGGGAATTTGCAAAGTGATATTTGGAAGTCGATAGAAGACTATGGTGAAAAAGAAAGTACCTTCAGATAAAAATTGGAAAGACGCTTTCTGAGAAACTGTTTTGTGTTCTGTTAATTCATCTCACAGAGTTACAGCTTTCCGCTCAAGAAGCCTTTTGCTAAGACTGTTCATGTGGAATATGCAAAGTGATATTTGGGAGCCCACAGATGGCTATGGTGGAAAAGGAAATATCCTTAGATAAAAACTGAAAAGTAGCTGTCTGAGAAACTGCTTTGTGTTCTGTTAATTCATCTCACAGAGTTACAGCTTTCCCTTCAAGAAGCCTTTCCCTAAGACGGTTCTTGTGGAATTTGTAAAATGATATTTAGTAGCCCTTAGAGGGCTATGTTGAAAAAGGAAATATCTTCAGTTAAAAACTGGAAAGAAGCTTTCTGAGAAACTGCTTTGTGTTCTTTTAATTCATCTCACAGTGTTATAGCTTTCCCCTCAAGAAGCCTTTCGAAAAGACTGTTCTTGTGAATTTGAAAAGTGATATTTGGAAGCCCTTAGAGGGCTATTGTGTAAGAGGAAATATCCTAAGATAAAAATCGGAAAAAAGCCTTCTGAGAAATTGCTTTGTGTTCTCTTAATTCATATCACAGAGCTACAGCTTTCCCCTCCAGAAGCCTTTAGCTAAGACTGTTTTGTGGAATTTACAAAATGATATTTGGAAGCCCATAGAGGTCTATACTGAAAAAGGAAATATCCTCAGATAAAAACTGGAAATAATCTTTTTGAGAAATTGTTTTGTGTTCTGTTTATTCATCTCACAAAGTTACAGCTTTCCCCTCAAGAAGCCTTTCGCTAAGGCTGTTCATTTGGAATATGCAAAGTGATATTTGGAAGCCCATAGAGGGCTATGGTGAAAAAGGAAATATCTTCAGTTAAAACTGGAAAGAAGGCTTTCTGAGAAACTGCTTTGTGTTCTGTTAATTCATCTCACAGAGTTACAGCTTTCCCTTCAAGAAGCCTTTCCCTAAGACGGTTCTTGTGGAATTTGTAAAATGATATTTAGTAGCCCTTAGAGGGCTATGTTGAAAAAGGAAATATCTTCAGTTAAAAACTGGAAAGAAGCTTTCTGAGAAACTACTTTGTGTTCTTTTAATTCATCTCACAGTGTTATAGCTTTCCCCTCAAGAAGCCTTTAGAAAAGACTGTTCTTGTGGAATTTGAAAAGTGATATTTGGAAGCCCTTAGAGGGCTATTGTGTAAGAGGAAATATCCTAAGATAAAAATCGGAAAAAAGCCTTCTGAGAAATTGCTTTGTGTTCTCTTAATTCATATCACAGAGCTACAGCTTTCCCCTCCAGAAGCCTTTAGCTAAGACTGTTTTGTGAAATTTACAAAATGATATTTGGAAGCCCATAGAGGTCTATACTGAAAAAGGAAATATCCTCAGATAAAAACTGGAAATAATCTTTTTGAGAAATTGTTTTGTGTTCTGTTTATTCATCTCACAAAGTTACAGCTTTCCCCTCAAGAAGCCTTTCGCTAAGGCTGTTCATTTGGAATATGCAAAGTGATATTTGGAAGCCCATAGAGGGCTATGGTGAAAAAGGAAATATCTTCAGTTAAAACTGGAAAGAAGGCTTTCTGAGAAACTGCTTTGTGTTCTGTTTATTCATCTTAGATGGTTACAGCTTTACCCTCTAGAAGCCTTTTGCTAAGTCTGTTCTTGTGGAACTTGCAACGTGATATTTGGAAGCCCATAGAGGGCTATGGTTTAAATGGAAAGATCCTAAGATAAAAAGTGAAAAGAAGCTTTCTGACAAACTGTTTTGTGTTCTGTTAATTCATCTCACAGCGTTACATATTTCCCCTCAAGAAGCCTTTCGCTAAGACTGTTCTTGTGTAATTTGCAAAGTGATATTTGGAAGCCCTTAGAGGGCTATGGTGAAAAAGGATATAACTTCAGTTAAAAACTGAAAAGAAACTTTCTGAGAAACTGCTTTGTTTTCGGTTAATTCATCTCACACAGTTACAGCTTCCTCTCAAAAAGCCTTTCGCTAAGACTGTTCCTGTGGAAATTGCAAAGTGATATGTGGAAGCCCATAGAGGATTATGGTGAAAAAAGTAAATATCTTCAGTTAACAACTGGAAAGAAGCTTTCTGAGAAACTGCTTTGTGTTCTGTTAATGCATCTCACACAGTTACAGGTTTCCCCTCAAGAACCCTTTCTCTAAAAGTGTTCTTGTGGAATTTGCAAAGTCATATTTGGAAGCCCACAGAGAGCTATGGTGGAAAAGGAAATATCCTTAGATGAAAACTGAAAAGAAGCTGTCTGAGAAACTGCTTTGTGTTCTGTTAATTCTTATCACAGAGTTACAGATTTCCCCTCAACAAGCCTTTCGCTAAGACTGTTCTTGTGGAATTTGCAAAGTGATATTTAGTAGCCCTTAGAGGGGTATGGTGAAAAAGGAAATATCTTCCGTTAAAAACTGGAAAGAAGCTTTCTGAGAAACTGCTTTGTGTTCTGTTAATTCATCTCACAGAGTTACAGCTTTCGCTTCAAGAAGCCTTTCGATAATACTGTTCTTGTGGAATGTGCAAAGTGATATTTGGAAGGCCAAAGAGGGCTATGGTGAAAAAGGAAATATCCTAAGAGAAAAACTGAAAAGAAGTTTTCTGAGAAACTGCTTTGTGTTCTGTTAATTCATCTCACAGAGTTACAGTTTTCCCCTTAAGAAGACTTTCACTAAGACTGTTTTGTGTAATTTGTAAAGTGATATTTGGAAGCCCATAGAGAGCAATGGTGAAAATGAAATATCCTTAGAATAAAACAGAAAAGTAGCTGTCCGAGAAACTGCTTTCTGTTCTGTTAATTCATCTCACAGAGTTACAGCTATCCCCTCGAGAAGCCTTTCGAGAAGACTGTTCCTGTGGAATTTGCAAAGTGGTAATTGGAAGTCCAAAGAGGGCTATTGTGAAAAAGGAAATATCTTCCGTTAAAAACTGGAAGGAAGCTTTCTGAGAATCTGCTTTGTGTTCTGTTAATACATCTCATAGAGTTAAGCTTTCCGCTCAAGAATCCTTTCCCTATGACTGTTCTTGTAGTATTAGCAAATTGATATTTGGAAGCCCATAGAGGGCTATATGAAAAAGGAAATATCTTCCGTTAAAAACTGGAAAGAAGCTTTCCGAGGAACTGCATTGTCTTCTGTTAAATCATCTCACACAGTTACAGCGTCCCCCTGAAAAAGCCTTTCGCTAAGACTGTTCTTGTGAAATATGCAAAGTTATATTTGGAAGCCCATAGAGATCTACGGTGTAAAAGGAAATATCTTCAGTTAAAAACTGGAAAAACGCTTTCTGAGAAAGTTCTTTGTGTTCTGTTAATTCATCTGACACAGTTACAGCTTTCCCCTCAAGAAGCCTTTCCCTAAGACTGTTCTTGTGGAATTTGCAAATGACATTCGGAACCCTTAGAGGGCAATTGTGAAAAAGCAAATATCCTAAGATAAAAGCTGAAAAGAAGCTTGCTGAGAAACTGCTTTTTGTTCTGTTAATTCATCTCACAGAGTTACAGCTTTCACCTCAAGAAGCCTTTCGCTAAGACTGTTCTTGTGGAATTTGCAAAGTGATATTAGGAAGCCCATGGAGAGCAATGGTGAAAAGGAAATGTCCTTATATAAAAATAGAAAAGAAGCTTTCTGAGAAACTGCTTTGTGTTCTGTTAATTCATCTCACAGAGTTACAGCTTTCCCCTCAAGAAGCCTTTTGCTAAGACTGTTCTTGTGGAATGTGCAAAGTGATATTTGGAAGCCAAGAGAGGGCTATGGTGAAAAAGGAAATATCCTAAGATCAAAACTGAAAAGAAGCTTTCTGAGAAACTGCTTTGTGGTCTCTTAATTCATCTCACAGAGTTACAGCTTTCCCCTCAAGAACCCTTTCACTGAGGCTGTCCTTGTGCAATTTGCAAAGTGATATTTGCAAGCCCATAGAGAGCAATGGTGAAAAGGAAATATCCTAAGATAAAAACAGAAAAGAAGCTTTCTGAGTAACTGCTTTGTGTTCTGTTAATTCATCTCACAGAGTTACAGCCTTCCCCTCGAGAAGCCTTTCGCTAAGACTGTTCTTGTGGATTTTGCAAAGTGACATTTGGAAGCCCTTAGAGAGCAATGGTGAAAAGGAAATATCCTAAAATGAAAACGGAAAAGAAGCTTTCTGAGAAACTGCTTTGTGTTCTGTTAATTCATCTCACAGAGTTACAGCTTCCCACTCAAGAAGCCTTTCGCTAAGACTGTTCTTGTGGAATTTGCAAAGTGATATTGGGAAACCTATAGAGGGCTATGGTGAAAAAGGAAATATCCTAGTATAAACACTGAAAAGAAGCTTTCTGAGAAACTTCCTTGTGGTTTCTTAAATCATCTCCCAGAGTTACAGCTTTCCCCTAAAGAAGCGTTTCGCTAAGACTGTTCTTGTGGAATTTGCAAAGTGTTATTTGGATGCCCATAGAGGGCTATGGTGAAAAAGGAAATATTTTCCGTTAAAAACTGGAAAGAAGCTTTCTGAGAAACTTCTTTGTGTTCTGTTAATTCATCTCACAGAGTTACAGCTTTCGCTTCGAGAAGCCTTTCTCTAAGACTGTTCTTGGGGATGTGCAAAGTGATATTTGGAAGGCCATAGAGGGCTATGGTGAAAAAGGAAATATCCTAAGATAAAAACTGAAAAGAAGCTTTCAGAGAAACTGCCTTGTGTTCTGTTAATTCATCTCACAGTGTAACAGCTTTCCCCTCAAAAAGCCTTTCGCTAAGACTGTTCTTGTGGAATTTGCAAAGTGATCTTTGTAAGCCCATAGAGGGCTACGTAGAAAAAGGAAGCATCTTCAGTCAAAAACTGGAAATAACCTTTCTGAGAAACTGTTTGTGTTCTGTTAATTCATCTCACAGAGTTACAGCTTTCCCCTCAAAAAGCCTTTCGCTAAGACTGTTCTTGTGAATTTGCAAAGTGATATTTGCAAGCCCATAGAGAGCAATGGTGAAAAGGAAATATCCTCAGATGAAAACCAAAAAGAAGCTTTCTGAGAAACTGCTTTGTGTTCTGTTAATTCATCTCACAGAGTTACAGCTTTCCTCAAGAAGCCTTTCGCTAAGACTGTTCTTGTGAATTTGCAAAGTGATATTTGGAAGACCATAGTAGGCTATAGTATAAAAGTAAATATCTTCAGTTAAAAACTGGAAAGAAGCTTTCTGAGAAACTGCTTTCTGTTCTGTTAATTCATCTCACAGAGCTACAGCTTTCCTCTCAAGAAGCCTTTCGCTAAGACTGTTCTTGTGGAATTTGCAAAGTGATATTTGGAAACCCATAGAGGGCTATGGTGAAAAGGAAATATCTTCCGTTAAAAACTGGAAAGAAGCTTTCTGACAAACTGCTTTGTGTTCTGTTAATTCATCTCACAGAGTTACAGCTTTCCCCTCAACAAGCCTTTCGCTAAGACTGTTCTTTTGGAATTTGCAAAGTGATATTTGGATGCCCATAGAGGGCTATGGTGAAAAAGAAATATCTTCAGTTAAAAACTGGAAAGAATCTTTTGAGAAACTGTTTTGTGTTCTGTTAATTCATCTCACAGAGTTACAGCTTTCCTCAAGAAGCCTTTCGCTAAGGCTGTTCTTTTGGAATTTGCAAAGTGATATTTGCAAGCCCATAGAGAGCAATGGTGAAAAGGAAATATCCTAAGATAAAAACTGAAAAGAAGCTTTCTGAGAAACTGCTTTGTGTTCTGTCAATTCATCTCACAGAGATACAGCTTTCCCCTCAAGAAGCCTTTCTCTAAGACTGTTCTTGTGGAATATAAAAGTGATATTTTGAAGCCTATGGAGGGCTATGGTGAAAAATGAAATACCTTCAGTTAAAAACTGGAAAGAAGCTTTCTGGGAAACTGCTTTGTGTTCTGTTAATTCATCTCACAGAGTTACAGCTTTTCCCTCAAGATGCCTTTCGCTAAGACTGTTCTTGTGGAATTTGCAAAGTGATATGAGGAAGCCCATAGAGGACTATGGTGAAAAGGGAAGTATCTTCAGTCAAAAACTGGAAAGAACCTTTCGGAGAAATTGTTTGTGTTCTGTTAATTCATCTCACAGAGTAAAAGCTTTACCCTCAAGAAGCCTTTCGCTAAGACTGTTCTTGTGAAATTTGCAAAGTGATATTTGGAAGCCCATTGAGGTCGTTGGTGAAAAAGGAAATATCCTAGTATAAAAACTGAAAAGAAGCTTTCTGAGAATCTGCCTTGTGTTTTCTTAATTCATCTCACAGGGTTACAGCTTTCCCTCAAGAAGCCTTTTGCTAAGACTGTTCTTGTGGAATATGCAAAGTGATATTTGGATGCCCATAGAGGACTATGGTGAAAAGGAAATATCTTCAGTCAAAACTGGAAAGAAGCTTCTGAGAAACTGTTTTGTGTTCTGTTAATTCATCTCACAGAGTAAAAGCTTTACCCTCAAGAAGCCTTTCGCTAAGACTGTTCTTGTGAAATTTGCAAAGTGATATTTGGAAGCCCATTGAGGTCGTTGGTGAAAAAGGAAATATCCTAGTATAAAAACTGAAAAGAAGCTTTCTGAGAATCTGCCTTGTGTTTTCTTAATTCATCTCCCAGGGTTACAGCTTTCCCCTAAAGAAGCGTTTTGCTAAGACTGTTCTTGTGGAATATGCAAAGTGATATTTGGATGCCCATAGAGGGCAATGGTGGAAAAGGAAATATCTTCCGTTAAAAACTGGAAAGAAGCTTTCTGAAAAACTGCTTTGTGTTCTGTTATTTCATCTCACAGAGTTGCGGCTTACCCCTCAAGAAGCCTTTCGCTAAGACTGTTCTTGTGGAATTCCCAAAGTGACATTTGGAAGCCCCTAGAGGGCTATGGTGAAAAAGCAAATATCCTAAGAAAAAAACTGAAAAGAAGCTTTCTGAGAAAGTGCTTTGTGTTCTGTTAATTCATCTCACACAGTTACAGCTTTCCCCTCAAGAAGCCTTCCGCTAAAGCTGTTCTTTTGGAATTCGCAAAGTGATATTTGGAAGCCATAGAGGACTACGGTGAAAAAGGAAATATCCTAAGATAAAAACTGAAAAGAAGCTTTCTGAGAAACTGCTTTGTGTTCTGTTAATTCATCTCACAGAGATACAGCTTTCCCCTCAAGAAGCCTTTCGCTAAGACTGTTCTTTTGGAATTTGCAAAATGATATTTGGAAGCCCATAGAAACCTAAGGTGAAAAAGGAAATATCCTAAGATAAAACCGAGAAGAAGCTTTCTGAAAAACTGCTTTGTGTTCTGTTAATTCATGTCACAGAGTTACAGCTTTCCACTCAAGAAGCCTTTCGCTAAGACTGCTCTTGTGGAATTTTTAAGGTGATATTTGGAAGCCCATAGAGGGCTATTGTGAAAAAGAAAATATCTTCCGTTAAAAACTGGAAAGAAGCCTTCTGAGAAACTGCTTTGTGTTCTGCTAATTCACCAAAGAGAGTTACAGCTTTCCCCTCAAGAAGCCTTTAGCTAATACTGTTCTTGTGGAATTTGCAAAGTGATATTTGGAAGCCCATAGAGGGCTATGGTAAAAAAGGAAGTATCTTCAGTCAAAAACTGGAAAGAACCTTTCTGAGAAATTGTTTGTGTTCTGTTAATTCATTTCACAGAGTTACAGCTTTCCCCTCAAGAAGCCTTTCGCTAAGACTGTTCTTATAAAATCTGCAAAGTGATATTTTGAAGCCTATTGAGGTCATTGGTGAAAAAGGAAGTATCTTCAGTCAAAAACTGGAAAGAACCTTTCTGAGAAACTGTTTGTGTTCTGTTAATTCATCTCACAGAGTTACAGCTTTCCCCTCAAGAAGCCTTTCGATAAGACTGTTTTTTGGAATATTCAAAGTGATTATTTGGAAGCCCATAGGGAGCTATCGCGAAAAGGAAATATCCTCAGATGAAAACCAAAAAGAAGCTTTCTGAGAAACTGCTTTGTGTTCTGTTAATTCATCTCACAGAGTTACAGCTTTTCCCTCAAGAAGACTTTCGCTAAAACTGTTGTTGTAGAATTTGCAAAGTGATATTTGGAAGACCATAGTAGGCTATAGTATAAAAGTAAATATCTTCAGTTAAAAACTTGAAAGAAACTTTGTGAGAAACTGCTTTCTGTTCTGTTAATTGATCTCACAGAGCTACAGCTTTCCTCTCAAGAAGCCATTCGAGATAACTGTTCTTGTGCAATTTGCAAAGCGATATTTGAAAACCCATACAGGGCTATGATGAAAAAGGAAATATCTTCCGTGAAAAACTGGAAAGAAGCTTTCTGACAAACTGCTTTGTGTTCTGTTAATTCATCTCACAGAGTTACAGCTTTCCCCTCAACAAGCCTTTCGCTAAGACTGTTATTTTGGAATTTGCAAAGTGATATTTGGATGCCCTCAGAGTTCCATGGTAAAAAGAAAGTATCTTCAGTTAAAAACTGGAAAGAATCTTTTTGAGAAACTGTTTTGTGTTCTGTTAATTCATCTCACAGAGTTACAGCTTTCCCCTCAAGAAGCCTTTCGCTAAGGCTGTTCTTTTGGAATTTGCAAAGTGATATTTGCAAGACCATAGAGGGCTATGGTGAAAAAGAAAATATCCTAAGATGAAAACTGAAAAGAAGCTTTCTGAGAAACTGCTTTGTGTTCTGTCAATTCATCTCACAGAGATACAGCTTTCCCCTCAAGAAGCCTTTCTCTAAGACTGTTCTTGTGGAATATAAAAGTGATATTTTGAAGCCTATGGAGGGCTATGGTGAAAAGGAAATATCTTCCGTTAAAACTGAAAAGAAGCTTTCTGAAAACTGCTTTGTGTTCTCTTATTTCATCTCACTGAGTTACAGCTTTCCCCTCAAGAAGCCTTTTGCTAAGACTGTTCTTGTGGAATGTGCAAATTGATATTTGGAAGCCAAGAGAGGGCTATGGTGAAAAGGGAAATATCCTAAGAAAAAAACTGAAAAGAACCTTTCTGAGAAACTGCTTTATGTTCTGTTAATTTGTCTCACAGAGTTACAGCTTTCCCCTCAAGAAGCCTTTCTCTAAGACGGTTCTTGTGGAATTTGCAAAGTGATATTTGGAATCCCATAGAGGGCTATGGTGAAAAAGGAATGGTCTTCAGTTAAAAACTGGAAAAATGCTTTCTGAGATACTGCTTTGTGTTCTGTTAATTCATCTCACAGAGTTACAGCTTTCCCCTCAAGAACCCTTTCGCTAAGACTGTTCTTCTGGAATTTCCAAAGTGACATTTGGAAGCCCCTAGTGGGCTATGGTGAAAAAGCAAATATCCTAAGAAAAAAACTGAAAAGAAGCTTTCTGAGAAAGTGCTTGGTGTTCTGTTAATTCATCTCACACAGTTACAGCTTTCCCTCAAGAAGCCTTTCGCTAAGACTGTTCTTGTGGAATTTGCAAAGTGATATTTGGAAGCCCATAGAGGGCTATGGTGAAAAAGGAATGGTCTTCAGTTAAAAACTGGAAAGAATCTTTCTGAGAAACTGCTTTGTGTTCTGTTAATTCATCTCACAGAGTTACAGCTTTCCCTCAAGAAGCCTTTCGCTAAGACTGTTCTTGTGGAATTTTCAAAGTGACATTTGGAAGCCCCTAGTGGGCTATGGTGAAAAAGCAAATATCCTAAGAAAAAAACTGAAAAGAAGCTTTCTGAGAAAGTGCTTGGTGTTCTGTTAATTCATCTCACATAGTTACAGATTTCCACTCAAGAAGCCTTTCGCTAAGACTGTTCTTGTGTAATTTGCAAAGTGATATTTGGAAACCCATAGAGAGCAAAGGTGAAAAGGAAATATCCTAACATAAAAACTGAAAAGAAGATTGCTGAGAAACTGCTTTGTGTTCTGTTAATTCATCTAACACTGTTACAGCACCCCCTCAAAAAGCCTTTGGCTAAGACTGTTCTTGTGGAATTTACAAAGTGATACTTGGAAGCCCAAAGTGGGCTATGGTGAAAAAGAAACTGTCTTCCGTTAAAAACTGGAAAGAAGGTTTTTGAGAAAATGCTTTGTATTCTGTTAATTCATCTCACAGCGTTACAGCTTTCCCCTCAGGAATCCTTTCGCTAAGAATGTTCTCGTGGAATTTGCAACGTGATATTTGGAAGTCCATAGTGGGCTACGGTGAAAAAGGAAATATCTTCAGTTAAAACTGGAAAGAAGCTTTCTCTGAAACTCCTTTGTGTTCTGTGAATTCATCTCACACAGTTACAGCTTCCCCCTCAAAAAGCCTTTCGCTAAGACTCTTCTTGTGTAATTTGCAAAGTGATCATTGGAGCCCACAGAGGGCTATGTTGAAAAAGGAAATATCTTCAGTTAAAAGCTGGAAAGAAGCTTTCAGAGAAACTGCTGTGTGTTCTCTTAATTCATCTCACCGAGTTACAGCATTCCTCTCAAGAAGCCTTTCGTTAAGACTGTTCTTGTGGAATTTACAAAGTGATATTTGGAGGCCAAAGAGGGCTATGGTGAAAAAGAAAATATCTTCCCTTAAAAATTGGAAAGAAGCTTTCTGAGAAACTGCTTTGTGTTCTCTTAATTTATCTCAGAGTTACAGTTTTCTCCTCAAGAAGCCTTTCACTAAGACTGTTCTTGTGGAATTTGCAAAGTGATATTTGAAACCCCATAGATAGCTATGGTTAAAAAGGAAATATCTTCAGTTAAAAACATGAAAGAAGCCTTCTGAGAAACGGCTTTGTGTTCTGTTAATTCATCTCACAGAGTTACAGCTTTCCCCTCAAGAAGCCGTTCGTTAAGACTGTTCTTGTGTAATTTGCAAAGTGATATTTGAAAACCCAAAGAGGTCTATGGTGAAAAAGAAAATATCCCAAGATAAAAACTGAAAAGTAGCTTTCTGAGAAGCTGCTTTGTGTTCTGTTAATACATCTCAGAGAGTTACAGGATTCCCCTCAAGAAGCCTTTCGCTAAGGCTGTTATTGTGGAATGTGCAAAGTGATATTTCGAAGCCCATAGAGGACTATGGTGAAAAAGGAAATATCCTAAGATAAAAACTGGAAAGAAGACTTCTGAGAAGCTGCTTTGTGTTCTGTTAATTCATCTCACAGAGTTACAGCTTTCCTCTCAAGAAGCCTTTCGCTAAGACTGTTCTTGTGGTATTTGCAAAGTGATATTTCGGAGCCCTTATAGGGCTATGTTGAAAAAGGAAATATCCTAAGATAAAAATTGAAAAGAAGCTTTCTGCGAAAGTACTTTGTGTTCTGTTAATTCATGTCACAGAGTTACAGCTTTCCCCTCAAGAAGACTTTCTCTAAGACTGTTCTTGTGGAATTTTCAAAGTGATATTTGGAAACCCATAGAGGGCTATGGTGAAAAAGGAAATATCCTAAGATAAAAACTGGAAAGAAGCCTTCTGAAAAACTGCCTGTGTTCTGTTAATTCATCAAATAGAGTTACAGCTTTCCCCTCAAGAAGCCTTTCGCTAAGACTGTTCTTGTGGAATTTGAAAAGTGATATTTGGAAGCCCAGAGAGGGCTATGGTGGAAAAGGAAATATCCTAAGATAAAAACTGAAAAGAAGCTTTCTGAGAAACTGCGTTGTGTTATGTTAATTCATCTCACAGAGCTACAGGTTTCCCCTCATGAAGGCTTTCGCTAAGACTGTTCTTGTGGAATTTGCAGAGTGATATTTGGAAGCCCATAGAGAGCAACGGTGAAAAGGAAATATCCTAGGATAAAAACCGAAAAGACGCTTTCTGAGAAACTGCTTTGTGTTCTGTTAATTCATCTCACAGAGTTACAGCTTTCCCCTCAAGAATTCGTTCACTAAGACTGTTCTTGTGGAATATGGAAAGTGATATTTGGAAGCCCATAAAGTTCGTGGTGAAAAAGGAGATATCTTTAATTAAAAACTGGAAAAAAGTTTTCTGAGAAACTGCTTTGTGTTCTGTTAATTCATCTCAAAGACTTACAGCTTTCCCCTCAAGAAGCCGTTCACTAAGAATGTTCTTTTGGAATTTGCAAAGTGACATTTGGAAGCCCATAGAGGGCTATGGTGAAAAAGGAAATATCTGCAGTTAAAAACTGGAAAGAAGCTCTGAGAAACTGTTTTGTGTTCTGTTAATTCATCTCACAGAGATACAGCTTTCCCCTCAAGAAGCCTTTCGCTAAGACTGCTCTTGTGGAATTTCCAAAGTGATATTTGGAATCCCATAGAGGGCTATTCTGAAAATGGAAACATCCGAAGATAAAAACGGAAAAGAAGCTTTCTGAGAAACTGCTTTGTGTTCTGTGAATTCATCTCACAGAGTTACAGCTTTCCTCAAGAAGCCTTTGCTAAGACTGTTCTTGTGGTATTTGCAAAGTGATATTTGGAAGCCCATAGAGGACTATGGTGAAAAGGAAATATCTTCAGTTAAAAACTGAAAAGAAGCTTTCTGAGAAACTGCTTTGTGTTCTGTGAATTCATCTCACAGAGTTACAGCTTTCCCTCAAGAAGCCTTTCGCTAAGACTGTTCTTGTGGAATCTGCAAAGTGATATTTGAAGCCCATAGAGGGCTATGGTGAAAAGGAAATATCCTAAGATAAAACTGAAAAGAAGCTTTCTGAGAAACTGCTTTGTGTTCTGTTAATTCATCTCACAGAGTTACTGTTTCCCCTCAAGATGCTGTTCACTAAGACTGTTCTTGTGGAATTTGCAAAGTGATATTTGGAAGCCCATAGAAGGCTGTGGGGAAAAAGGAAATATCTGAAGATAAAAATTGAAAAGAAGCTTTCTGAGAAACTGCTTTGTGTTCTGTTAATCATCTCACAGAATTACAGCTTTTCCCTCAAAAATCCGTTCACTAAGACTGTTCTTGTGGAATTTGAAAAGTGATATTTGGAAGCCCTTAGGGGGCTATGGGGAAAAAGGAAAAGTCATCATAAAAAACTGAAAAAAAGCTTTCTGAAAAAGTTTTTTGTGTTCTGATAATTCATCCCACAGAGTTACAGCTTTCCCTTCAAAAAGCCTTTCGCTAAGACTGTTCTTGTATAATTTGCAATGTGGTATTTGGAAGCCGATAAAGGGCTATGGTGAAAAAGGATATATCTTCAGATAAAAACTGAAAAGATTTCTGAGAAAGTGCTTTGTGTTCTGTTAATTCATCTCACAGAGTTACAGCTTTCTCAAGAAGCCTTTTGCTAAGACTGTTCTTGTGGAATCTGCAAAGTGATATTTGGAATCCCATAGAGGGCTATGGTGAAAAGGAAATATCTTCAGTTAAAACTGAAAAGAAGTTTTCTTAGAAACTTCTTTGTGATCTGTGAATTCATCCCACAGAGTTACACCTTTCCCCTGAAGAGACTTTCGCTGAGACTGTACTTGTGGAATTTGCAAAGTGATATTTAGAAGCCCATGGAGGGCTATGGTGAAAAGGAAAATATGCTCAGATAAAAACTGGAAAGAAGCTTTCGGAGAAACTGTTTTGTGTTCTGTTAATTCATCTCACAGAGTTACAGATTTCCCCTCAAGAACCCTTTCGCTAAGACTGTTCTTGTGGAATTTGCAAAGTGATATTTGGAAGCCCATATAGGGCTACTTTGAAAAAGGAAACATCCTAAGATGAAAACTGAAAGGAAGCTTTCTGAGAAACTGCTTTGTGTTCTGTTATTTCATCTGACAGAGTTACAGTTTTCGCCTCAAGAAACCGTTCTCTATCACTGTTCTAGTGGAATTTGCAAAATGATATTTGGAAGCCCATAGAGGGCTACGGTGGAAAAGGAAATGTCTTCAGTTAAAAACTTAAAAGAAGCTTTCTGAGAAACTACTTTGTGTTTTGTTAATTCATCTCACAGGGTTACAGCGTTCCCCTCAAGAAGCCTTTCGCTAAGACTGTTCTTGTGGAATGTTCAAAGTGATATTTGGAAGCCCATGGATGATTCTGGTGAAAAAGAAAATATGCTGAGATAAAAACTTCTTTCCAGTTTTTACCTGAAGATATTTCCTGTTTCACCTTAGCCCTCTTTTTGCTTCTAAATATCACTTTGCCAATTCCACAAGAACAGTATTAGTGAACGGATTCTTGAGGGGAAAGCTGTAACTCTGTAAGATGAATTAACAGAACACAAAGCAGTTTCTCAGAAATCTTCTTTTCAGTTTTTATCTTAGGATAGTTTCTTTTTCACCATAGCTCTCTATGGGCTTCCTAATATCACTTTGCAAATTCGACAAGAACAGTCTTAGCGAAAGGCCACTTGAGGGGTAAGCTGTAACTCTGTGAGATGAATTAGAAAAACACAAAGCAGTTTCTCAGAAAGCTTCTTTCCAGTTTTTAACTGCAGATATTTCGTTTTTCACCATAGCCCTCTATGCGCTTCCAAATATCACTTTGCAAATTCCACAAGAACAGTCTTAGCCAAAGGCTTCTTGAGGGAAAAGGTGTAAATCTGTGAGATGAATTTATTGAACTCAAATCAGTTTCCCAGAAATCTTCTTTACAGTTTTTTCCTTAAGATATTTCCTTTTTCACCATAGCCCTCTAAGGGCTTCCGAATATCACTTTGCAAACCTCACAAGAACCGTCTTAGTGATAGGCTTCTTGAGGGGAAAGCTGTAACTCTGTGAGACGAATTAACAGAACACAAAACGGTTTCTCAGAAAATTTCTTTCCAGATTTTATCTGAGCATATTATCCTTTTAACCATAGCCCTCCATGGGCTTCCAATATCACTTTGTAAATTCCACAAGAACAGTCTTAGCAAAGGGCCTCTTGAGGGGAGAGCTGTAACTCTGTGAAATGAATTAACAGAACACAAAGCAGTTTCTCAGAAACCTTCTTTTCAAGTTTTTCCTTAGGATATTTCCTTTTTCACCATAGCCTTCTACGGACTTCAAAATATCACTTTGCAAATTCCACAAAAACAGTCTTAGCGAATGACTTCTTGAGGGGAAAGCTATAATTCTGTGACATGAATTAACAGGACACAAAACAGTTTATCAGAAAGGTTCTTTCCAGTTTTTATCTGAGCATATTATCCTTTTAACCATAGCCTCCATGGGCTTCCAATATCACTTTGTAAATTCCACAAGAACAGTCTTAGCAAAGGGCCTCTTGAGGGGAGAGCTGTAACTCTGTGAAATGAATTAACAGAACACAAAGCAGTTTCTCAGAAACCTTCTTTTCAAGTTTTTCCTTAGGATATTTCCTTTTTCACCATAGCCTTCTACGGACTTCAAAATATCACTTTGCAAATTCCACAAAAACAGTCTTAGCGAATGACTTCTTGAGGGGAAAGCTATAATTCTGTGACATGAATTAACAGGACACAAAACAGTTTATCAGAAAGGTTCTTTCCAGTTTTTATCTGAGCATATTTTCTTTTTCACCATAGTCCTCCATGGGCTTCCAAATATCACTCTGCATATTCCACAAGAACAGTCTTAGCGAAAGGCTTTTTGAGAACAAAGCTGTAAGTCTGTGAGATGAATTAACAGAACACAAAGCAGTTATTCAGAAAGCTTCTTTGCAGTTTTTATCTTAGAATATTTCCTTTTTCACCATTGCCCTCTATGGGCTTCCAAATATCACTTTGCGAATTCCACAAGAACAGTCTTAGTGAAAGGCTTCTTGAAGGGAAAGCTGTAACTCTGTGACATGAATTAACAGAAAACAAAGCATTTTATCAGAAAGCTTGTTTTCAGTTTTTATCTTAGGATATTTCCTTTTTCACCATTGCACTCTATGTGCTTCCAAATATCTCTTTGCAAATCCCACAAGAACAGTCTTAACAAATGGCTTCTTGAGGGCAGTGCTGTAACTCTGTGAGATGAATTAACAGAACACAAAGCAGTTTCTCCAAAAGCTTCTTTCCAATTTCTACCTGAAGGTATATCCTTTTTCACGATAGTCCTCTATGGGCTTCCAAGTATCACTTTGCAAATTCCACAAGAACAGTCTTACTGAATGGCTTATTGCGGAGAAAGCTGTAACTCTGTGAGATGAATTAACAAAACACAAAGCAGTTTCTCAGAAAGCTTCTTTTCAGTTTTTATCTTAGGATATTTTCTATTTCACCATGGCCCTCTATGGGATTCCAAATATCACTTTGCAAATTCCACAAGAGCAGTCTTAGCGAAAGGCTTCTTGAGGGGAAATCTGTAACTCTGTGAGTTGAATTCACAGATCACAAAGAAGTTTCTCAGAAAGCCTCTTTCTCACTTTTATTGGAGAATATTTACTTTGGCCCTATAGTCTTCAAAGGGAACCGAAATAACAGTTCTCAGATTCCATAGAAAAAAGGCCAGCAAACAACTATACTAATTACAACTGTAAATCAGTGAGTGGAAGTCGCATATCACAATGAAGTTTCACAGAAAGCTTCTTTCCATTTTTAACTGAAGATATTTCCTTTTTCATCATTGCGCTCTATGGGCTTCCAAATATCACTTTGCAAATTACACAAGAAGAGTCTTAGTGAACGGCTTCTTGAGAGGAAAGCTGTAACTCTGTGAGGTGAATTAACAGAACACAAAGCAGTTTCTCAGAAAGCATCTTTTCAGTTTTTATCTTAGGATAATTTCTTTTTCTCTGTATCCCTCTAAGGGCTTCCAAATACCACTTTGCAAATTCCACAAGAGCAGACTTAGTGAACGGCTCCTTGAGGGGAAATGTGTATCTCTGTGAGATGAATTAACAGAACACAAAGCCGTTTCTCAGAAAGCTTCTTTCCAATCTTTACTGAAGATATTTCCTTCTTCATCATAGCCCACTATGGGCTTCCAAATATCACTATGCAAATTCTGCAAGAACAGTCTTAGCAAACGGCTTCTTGAGGGGAAATCTGAAACTCTGTAAGATGAATTAATAGAACACAAAGTAGTTTCTCAGAAAGTTTCTTTTCAGCTTTTTGTTAGGATATTTACTTTTCACTATAGCCATCTGTGGGCTTCCAAATATCACTTTGCAAATTCCACAAGAACAGTCTTAGTGATAGGCTTCTTGAGGGAAATGCTATAACTCTTTGAGATGAATTAACAGAACGCAAAGGAGTTTCTCCGAAAGCTTCTTTCCAGTTTTTATCTGAAGATGTTTCCTTTTTCACCATAGCCCTCTATGGGCTTCCAAATATTACTTTGCAAATTCCACAATAACAGTCTTAGTGAATGGCTTTTTGAGGGGAAATTGTAACTCTGTGAGATGAATTAACAGAACACAAAGCAGTTTCTCAGAAAGCTTCTTTTCAGTTTTTATCTTAGGATATTTCCTTTTTCACCATAGCCCTCTATGGGCTTCCAAATATCACTTTGCAAATTCCACAAGAACAGTCTTAGCGAAAGGCTTCTTGAGGGGAAAGCTGTAACTCTGTGAGATGAATTAACAGAAAACAAAGCATTTTATCAGAAAGCTTGTTTTCAGTTTTTATCTTAGGATATTTTCTATTTCACCATGGCCTCTATGGAATTCCAAATATCACTTTGCAAATTCCACAAGAACAGTCTTAGTGAACGGCTTCTTGAGGGGAAAGCTGTAACTCTGTGAGATGAATTAACAGAACACAAAACAGTTTCTCAGAAAGCTTCTTTCCAGTATTTATCTGAGCATATTTTCTTTTCACCATAGTCCTCCATGGGCTTCCAAATATCACTCTGCATATTCCACAAGAACAGTCTTAGCGAAAGGCTTTTGAGAACAAAGCTGTAAGTCTGTGAGATGAATTAACAGAACACAAAGCAGTTATTCAGAAAGCTTCTTTGCAGTTTTTATCTTAGAATATTTCACCATTGCCCTCTATGGGCTTCCAAATATCACTTTGCAAATTCCACAAGAGCAGTCTTAGCGAAAGGCTTCTTGAGGGGAAAGCTGTAACTCTGTGAGATGAATTAACAGAACACAAAGCAGTTTCTCAGAAAGCTTCTTTTCAGTTTTTATCTTAGGATATTTCCTTTGGCCCTATAGTCTTCAAAGGGAACCGAAATAACAGTTCTCAGATTCCATAGAAAAAGGCCAGCAAACAACTATACTAATTACAACTGTAAATCAGTGAGTGGAAGTCGCATATCACAATGAAGTTTCACAGAAAGCTTCTTTTCAGTTTTTATCTTAGGATATTTCCTTTTCACCATAGCCCTCTATGGGCTTCCAAATATCACTTTGCAAATTCCACAAGAACAGTCTTAGTGAACGGCTTCTTGAGGGGAAAGCTGTAACTCTGTGAGATGAATTAACAGAACACAAAGCAGTTTCTCAGAAAGCTTCTTTTCAATATTTATCTTAGGATATTTCCTTTTTCACCAGAGCCCACTACGGGCTTCCAAATATCACTTTGCAAATTCCACAAGAATAGTGTTAGCGTAAGGCTTCTTGAGGGGAAAGCGGTAACTCTGAGAGATGAATTAACAGAATACAAAACAGTTTCTCAGAAAGCTTCTTTCCAGTATTTACCTGAAGACATTTTCTTTTCACCATAGCCATCTATGGGCTTCCAAATATCACTTTTCAAATTCCACAAGAACAGTCTTAGTGAACGGCTTCTTGACGGGAAAGCTGTAACCCTGTGAGATGAATTAACAGAACATAAAACAGTTTCTCAGAAAGCTTCTTTCCAGTATTTATCTGAGCATATTTTCTTTTTCACCATTGCCCTCCATGGGCTACCAAATATCACTTTGCAAATTCCACAAGAGCAGTCTTAGCGAAAGGCTTCTTAAGGGAAAGTTTTAACTCTGTGAGATGAAAACACAGATCACAGAGTAGTTTCTCGGAAAGCTTCGTTCTCACTTTTTTTGGAGGATATTTCCTTTGGCCTTATAGTCTTCAAAGGGATCCGAAATATCAGTTCTCAGATTCCACAGATATCAGGCTAGCAAAAAAATGTACGAAATACAGCTGTAACTCAGTGAGTGAAAGTCACATATCACAAAGCAATTTCTCCGAAAGCTTCTTTTCGGTTTTTAACTGAAGATATATCCTTTTTCAACACAGAACTCTATGGGCTTCCAAATATCACTTTGCAAATTCCACAAGAACAGCCTTAGTGAACGGCTGCATGAGGGGAAAGCTGTAACTCTGTGAGATGAATTAAGAGACAAAAAGCAGTTTCTCATAAAGATTCTTTCCCGACTTTATCTGAAGATATTTCCTTTTTCACCATAGCCCTCTATGGGCTTCCAAATATCACTTTGCAAATTTCACAAGAACACTCTTAGCGAAAGGCTTCTTGAGGGGAAAGCTGTAACTATTTGAGATGAATTCACAGATCACAAAGAAGTTTCTGAGAAAGGTTCTTTCTCACTGTTATCAGATGATATTTCCTTTGTCCCTATAGTCTTCAAAGGGATGCGAAATAACAGTTCTCAGATTCCACAGACATAAGGCTAGCAAACAGCTCTACAAAATACACCTGTAACTCAGTTAATGGAAGTCACATATCAGAAAGCAGTTTCTCAGAAAGCCTCTTTTCAGTTTTTATCTTAGGATATTTCCTTTTCACCATAGCCCTCTATGGGCTTCCAAATATCACTTTGCAAATTCCACAAGAACAGTCTTAGTGAACATCCTTTGAAGGAAAGCAGTAAAGTTGTGAGATGAATTAACAGAACACAAAGCACTTTCTCAGAAAGCTTCTTTTCAATTTTTATCTTAGGATATTTCCTTTTTCAACATAGCCCTCTATAGGCTTCCAAATATCACTTTGCAAATTACACAAGAACAGTCTTAGCGAAAGGCTGCTTCAGGGGAAAGCTGTACATTCGTGAGATGATTTAACAGAACACTAAGCGTAATCTCAGAAAGCTTCTTTCCAGTTTTTATATGAAGATATTTCCTTTTTCACCATAGTCCTCTGTGGGCTTTCAAGTATCACTTTGCAAACTACACAAGAACAGTCTTAGCGAAAGACTTCTGAGGGGAAAGGTGTAACTCTGTGAGATAAATTCACAGATCACAAAGAAGTTTCCCTGAAAGCTTCTTTCTCAGTTTTGTTGGAGGATATTGATCCTTTAGACTTCAAAGGGATCCGAAATAATAGTTTTCAGATTCCACAGATATCAGGCTAGCAAAAAATGTACGAAATACAGCTGTAACTCAGTGAGTGAAAGTCACATATCACAAAGCAATTTCTCCGAAAGCTTCTTTTCGGTTTTAACTGAAGATATATCCTTTTTCAACACAGAACTCTATGGGCTTCCAAATATCACTTTGCAAATTCCACAAGAACAGCCTTAGTGAACGGCTGCATGAGGGGAAAGCTGTAACTCTGTGAGATGAATTAAGAGACAAAAAGCAGTTTCATAAAGATTCTTTCCGACTTTATCTGAAGATATTTCCTTTTCACCATAGCCCTCTATGGGCTTCCAAATATCACTTTGCAAATTTCACAAGAACACTCTTAGCGAAAGGCTTCTTGAGGGGAAAGCTGTAACTATTTGAGATGAATTCACAGATCACAAAGAAGTTTCTGAGAAAGGTTCTTTCTCACTGTTATCAGATGATATTTCCTTTGTCCCTATAGTCTTCAAAGGGATGCGAAATAACAGTTCTCAGATTCCACAGACATAAGGCTAGCAAACAGCTCTACAAAATACACCTGTAACTCAGTTAATGGAAGTCACATATCAGAAAGCAGTTTCTCAGAAAGCCTCTTTTCAGTTTTTATCTTAGGATATTTCCTTTTTCACCGTAGACCTCTATGGGCTTAAAATATCACCTTGCAAATTCCACTACAACTGTCTTAGTGAACATCCTTTTGAAGGGAAAGCAGTAAAGTTGTGAGATGAATTAACAGAACACAAAGCACTTTCTCAGAAAGCTTCTTTTCAATTTTTATCTTAGGATATTTCCTTTTTCAACATAGCCCTCTATAGGCTTCCAAATATCACTTTGCAAATTACACAAGAACAGTCTTAGCGAAAGGCTTCTTGAGGAAAGCTGTAACTCGGTGAGATGAATTAACAGAACACAAAGCAGTTTCTCAGAAAGCTTCTTTCCAGTTTTATATGAAGATATTTCCTTTTTCACCATAGTCCTCTGTGGGCTTTCAAGTATCACTTTGCAAACTACACAAGAACAGTCTTAGCGAAAGACTTCTGAGGGGAAAGGTGTAACTCTGTGAGATAAATTCACAGATCACAAAGAAGTTTCCCTGAAAGCTTCTTTCTCAGTTTTGTTGGAGGATATTGATCCTTTAGACTTCAAAGGGATCCGAAATAATAGTTTTCAGATTCCACAGAAATAAGGCTAGCAAACAGGTCTACGAAATACAGCTGTCACTCAGTGAGTGGAAGTCACATATCACAAAGCAGTTTCTCAGAAAGCTTCCTTTCAGTTTTAATCTGAAGATATTTCCTTTTACACCACAGCCCTCTGTGGGATTCCAAATATCACTTTGCAAATTCCACAAGAACAGTCTTAGCGAATGGCTTCTTTATGGGAAAGCTGTAACTCGGTGAGATGAATTAACAGGACACAAAGCAATTTCTCAGAAAGCTTCTTTCCAGTTTATATCTGAAGATATTTCCTTTTCACCATAGCCCTCTATAAGCTTAAAAATATCAATTTGCAAATTCTACAAGAACAGTCTTAGTGAACGGCTTCTTGAGGAGAAAGCTGTAACTCAGTGAGATGAATTAACATAACACAAAGCAGTTTCTCAGAAAGCTTCTTTCCAGTTTTTATCTTAAGATATTTCGTTTTCTACCATAGCCCTGTATGGGCTTCCAGATATCACTTTGCAAATTCCACAAGAATAGTCTTAGCGATAGGCTTCTTCAGTGGAAAGCTTTAACTCTGTTAGATGAATTAACAGAATGCAAAACAGTTTCTCAGAAATCTTCCTTCCAGTTTTTATCTGATCATATTTTCCTTTTCACCATAGCCGTCCAAGGGCTTACAAATATCACTTTGCAAATTCCACAAGAACAGTCTAAGCGAAAGGCTTCTTGAGGGGAAAGCTGTAACTCTGTGAGGTGAATAACAGCATACAAACCAGTTTCTCAGAAAGCTTCTTTCCAGTTTTTAACTGAAGATATTTCATTTTTCACCGTAGCCCTCTATGGGCTTCCAAATATCACTTTGAAAATTCCACAAGAACAGTCTTAGCGAAAGGCTTCTTCAGTGGAAAGCTTTAACTCTGTTAGATGAATTAACAGAATGCAAAACAGTTTCTCAGAAATCTTCCTTCCAGTTTTTATCTGATCATATTTTCCTTTTCACCATAGCCGTCCAAGGGCTTACAAATATCACTTTGCAAATTCCACAAGAACAGTCTAAGCGAAAGGCTTCTTGAGGGGAAAGCTGTAACTCTGTGAGGTGAATAACAGCATACAAACCAGTTTCTCAGAAAGCTTCTTTCCAGTTTTTAACTGAAGATATTTCATTTTTCACCGTAGCCCTCTATGGGCTTCCAAATATCACTTTGAAAATTCCACAAGAACAGTCTTAGCGAAAGGCTTCTTGAGGGGAAAGCTGTAACTCTGTGAGATGAATTCACAGAACACAAGGAAATTTCTCAGAAAGCTTCTTTCTCACTTTTATCAGAGGATATTTCCTTTGGCCCTGTAGTCTTCAAATGGATCCGAAATAACAGTTCTCAGATCCCACAGACATAAGGCTAGCAAACAGCTCTACAAAATACAGGTGTAACTCAGTGAGTGGAAGTCACATATCACAAAGCAGGTTCTCAGAAAGCTTCTTTTCAGTTTTTATCTTAGGATATTTCCTTTTTCACCATAGCCCTCTATTGGCTTAAAATATCACTTTGCAAACTCCGCTAGAACTGTCTTAGTGAACGGCTTTTTGAAGGGAAAGCAGTAGCTTCGTGAGACGAATTAAGAGAACACAAAGCAGTTTCTCAGAAAGCTTCTTTTCAATTTTTATCCTAGGATATTTCCTTATTCAACATTGCCCTCTGTGGGCTTCCAGATATCAGTTTGTAAATTCCACAAGAACAGTTTTAGCGAAAGGCTTTTTGAGGGGAAAGCTGTACCTCTGTGAGATGATTTAACAGAACACAAAGCAGTTTCTCAGAAAGCTTCTTTCCAGTTTTGATCTGAAGACGTTTACTTTTTCACCATAACCCTCTGTGGGCTTCCAGATATCACTTTGCAAATTCCACAAAAACAGTCTTAGTGAATGGCTACTTGAGGGGAAAGCTGTAGCTCTGTGAGATGAATTAACAGAAGACGAAACAGTTTCTAAGAAAGCTTCTTTCCAGTATTTATCTGAGCATAGTTTCTTTTTCACCATAGTCCTCCATGGGCTTCCAACTATCACTTTCAAATTCCACAAGAACAGTCTTAGCGAAAGGTTTCTTGAGGGGAATGCTGTAACACTTTGAGAGAAATTAACGGAACACAAAGCCGTTTCTCAGAACGTATCTTTCCAGTTTTTATCTGAATATATTTCCTTACTAACCATTGCCTTCTATGGGCTTCCAAATATCACTTTGCATATTCCATAAAAACAGTCTTAGTGAACGACTTCTTTAGGGAAACCTGTAACTCTGTGAGATGAATTACCAGAACACAAATCAATTTCTCAGAAAGCTTCTTTTCCGTTTTTTGCGTAGGATATTTCCTTTTTCACCGTAGCCCTCTATGGGCTTCCAAATATCACTTTGCAAACTCCACAAGAACAGTCTTAGCAAAAGGCTTCTTGAGGGGAAAGCTGTAACTCTGTGAGATGAATTAACAGAACACAAAACAGTTTCTCAGAAAGCTTCTTTCCAGTTTTTATCTGAGCATATTTTCCATTTCACCATAGCCCGCCAAGGGCTTCAAAATATCACTTTGCACATTCCGCCAGAACAGTCTTAGTGAAAGGCTTCTTTAGGGGAAAGCTGTAACTCTGTGAGTTGAATTCACAGGACACAAAGCAATTTCTCAGAAAGCTTCTTTCCAGTCTTTATCTGAAGGTATTTCCTTTTCACCGTAGCCCTCTATAGGCTTCCAAATATCACTTTGCAAATTCTACAAGAACAATCTTAGCAAAAGGCTTCTTGAGGGGAAAGCTGTAACTCTCTGAGATGAATTCACAGATCACAAGGAAGTTTCTCAGAAAGCTTCTTTCTCACTTTTATCAGAGGATATTTCCTTTGGCCCTGTAGTCTTTAAAGGGATGCCAAATAACAGTTCTCAGATCCCACAGACATAAGGCTAGCAAACAGCTCTACAAATTACAGCAGTAACTCAGTGAGTGGAAGTCACATATAACAAAGCAGATTCTCAGAAAGCTTCTTTTCAATTTTTATCTTAGGATATTTCCTTTTCACCATAGCCCTCTATAGGCTTAAAATATAACTTTGCTAACTCCACTAGAACTGTCTGAGTGAACGGCTTTTTGAAGGGAAAGCAGTAACTTTGTGAGATGAATTAACAGAACACAAAGCACTTTCTCAGAAAGCTTGTTTTCAGTTTTCATCTTAGGATATTTCCTTTTTCAACATTGCCCTCTGTGGGCTTCCAGATATCAGTTTGCAAATTCCAGAAGAACAGACTTAGTGAACGGCTTTTTCAGGAGAAAGCTGTAACTCTGTGAGATGAATAACAGAACACAAAGCAGTTTTTCGGAGAAATTCTTTACAATTTTTATCTTAGGATTTTTCCTTTTTCACCGTAGCCCTCTATGGGCTTCCATATATCACTTTTGAAATTCCACAAGAACAGTCTAAGTAAACGGCATCTTGAGAGGATAGCTATATCTCTGTGAAATGAATTCACAGAACAAAAAGAAGTTTCACAGAAAGCTTTTTTCTCACTTTTATAGGAGGTTACTTCCTTTGGCCCTATAGTCTTCAAGGGGATCCGAAATAACAGTTCTGAGATTCCACAGAAAGAAGGCTACCATTCATCTCTATGAAATACTACTGTAACTCAATGAGTGGAAGTCACATATTGCAAAGTAGTTTCTCAGAAAGCTTCTTTTCAATTTTTAACTGAAGATATATATTTTTTAACTATACACCTCTATGGGCTTCCAAATATCACTTTGCAAATTCCACAAGAACAGTCTTATCGAAGGCTTCTTGAGGAAAGCTGTAACTCTGTGAGATGAATTAACAGAAAACAAAGCAGTTTTCAGAAAGCTTCTTTCCATTTTTAACTGAAGATATTTCCTTTATCACCATAGCCTCTATGGGCTTCCAAATATCATTTGGAAATTCCACAAGAAGAGTCTTAGTGAACGGTTTCTTGAGGGGAGAACTGTAACTCTGTGAGATAAATTAACAGAAAACAAAGAAGTTTCACAGAAAGCTTCTTTTCAATTTTTATCTTAGGATATTTCCTTTTCACCATAGCCTCTATGGGCTTCCAAATATCATTTGGAAATTCCACAAGAACAGTCTTAGCGAAAGGCTTCTTGAGGAAAGCTGTAACTCTGAGATGAATTCACAGATCACAAAGAAGTTTCACAGAAAGCTTCTTTCCAGTTTTTATAAGAGCATATTTCCTTTTCACCATAGCCCTCTATGGGCTTCCAAATATCACTTTGCAAATTCCACAAGAACAGTCTTAGTGAATGGCTTTTCAGGAGAAAGCTGTAACTCTGTGAGATGAATAACAGAACACAAAGCAGTTTTTCGGAGAAATTCTTTACAATTTTATCTTAGGATTTTCCTTTTCACCGTAGCCCTCTATGGGCTTCCATATATCACTTTTGAAATTCCACAAGAACAGTCTAAGTAAACGGCATCTTGAGAGGATAGCTATATCTCTGTGAAATGAATTCACAGAACAAAAAGAAGTTTCACAGAAAGCTTTTTTCTCACTTTTATAGGAGGTTACTTCCTTTGGCCCTATAGTCTTCAAGGGGATCCGAAATAACAGTTCTGAGATTCCACAGAAAGAAGGCTACCATTCATCTCTATGAAATACTACTGTAACTCAATGAGTGGAAGTCACATATCACAAAGCAGTTTCTCAGAAAGCTTCTTTTCAATTTTTAACTGAAGATATATATTTTTTAACTATACACCTCTATGGGCTTCCAAATATCACTTTGCAAATTCCACAAGAACAGTCTTATCGAAAGGCTTCTTGAGGGGAAAGCTGTAACTCTGTGAGATGAATTAACAGAAAACAAAGCAGTTTTTCAGAAAGCTTCTTTCCATTTTTTAACTGAAGATATTTCCTTTATCACCATAGCCCTCTATGGGCTTCCAAATATCATTTTGGAAATTCCACAAGAAGAGTCTTAGTGAACGGTTTCTTGAGGGGAGAACTGTAACTCTGTGAGATAAATTAACAGAAAACAAAGAAGTTTCACAGAAAGCTTCTTTTCACTTTTTATCTTAGGATATTTCCTTTTTTACCATAGCCCTCTATGGGCTTCCAAATATCACTTTGCAAATTCCACAAGAACAGTCTTACCGAAAGGCTTCCTGAGGCGAAGTTTGTAAGTTTGTGAGATGAATTAACAGAACACAAAACAGTTTCTCAGAAAGCTTCTTTCCAGTTTTTATAAGAGCATATTTCCCTTTTCACCATAGCCATCCGTGGGCTTCCAAATATCACTTTGCAAATTCCACAGGAACAGTCTTAGTGAATGGCTTCCTGAGGGAAAAGCTGTAACTCTGCGAGATGAATTAAAAGAACACAAAGCAGCTTCTCAGAAGCTTTATAGAGGGCTATTGTGAAAAAGGAAATATCTTCAGTTAAAAACTGGAAAGAAGCTTTCTGAGAAACTGCTTTTTGTTCTGTGAATTCATCTCACAGAGTTACAGCTTTCCCCTCAAGAAGCCTTTTGCTAAGACTGTTATTTTGGAATTTGCAAAGCGGTATTGGGAAGCCCATAGAAGGCTATGGTGAAAAAGGAAATATCTTCGGACAAAGCTGGAAAGAAGCTTTCTGAGAATCTGCTTTTTGTTTTGTTAATTCATCTCATAGAGTTACAGCTTTCCCCTCAAGAAGCCGGTCACTAAGACTGTTCCTGTGGAATTAGCAAAGTGATATTTGGAAGCCCATAGATGTCTCTGGTGAAAAAGGACATATCTTCAGATAAAAACTGAAAACTAGCTTTCTGAAAAACTGCTTTGTGATATGTTACTTCCTCTCACTGAGTTACAGCGGTATTTCGTAGAGCTGTTTGCTAGCCTTATTTCTGTGGAATCTGAGAACTGATATTTCGGAACCCATTGAAGTCTATAGGGCCAAAGAAAATATCCTCAGATGTAAAAGACACAGAAGCTTTCTGAGAAACTTATTTGTGATATGTGAATTCATCTCACAGAGTTACAGCTTTCTCCTTATGAAGCCTTTCGCTAAGACTGTTCTTTAGGAATTTGGAAAGTGATATTTGGAAGCCCGTGTAGAGCTATGGTGAAAAAGGAAATATCCTAAGATAAAAAGTGAAAAGAAGCTTTCTGAGAAACTGCTCTGTGTTCTGTTAATTCATCTGACAGAGTTACAGATTTATCCTCAAGTAGCCGTTCACTAAGACTCTTCTGTGGAATTCGCAAAGTGATATTTGAAAGCCCATAGAGGGCTATAGTGAAAAAGGATATATCTTCACTTAAAAACTGAAAAGAAGCTTTCTGAGAAACTGCTTTGTGATATGTGTCTTACACTCACTGAGTTACAGCTTTATTTTGTATAGCTGTTTGCTAGCCTTATTTCTGTGGAATCTGAGAACTGTTATTTCCGATCCCTTTGAAGACTATATGGCCAAAGAAAATATCCTCTGAAAAAAGTGAGAAAGGAGCTTTCTGAGAGACTTCTTTGTGATCTGTGAATGCATCTCACGGAATTACAGCTTTTCCCTCAAGAAGCCGTTCACTAAGAGTGTTCTTGTGGAATTTGCAAAGAGATATTGTGAAGCCCATAGAGAGCTATGGTGAAAAAGAAAATATGCTCAGATAAAAACTGGAAAGATGTTTCTGAGACCTGCTTTGTGTTTTCTTAATTCATCTCACAGAGTTACGGGTTTCCCCTCAAGAAGCCTTTCGCTAAGACTGTTCTTGTGAAATTTACAAAGTGATATTTGGAAGCCCATAGAGGGCTATGGTGAAAAAGGAAATATCTTAAGAAAAAAACTGAAAAGAAGCTTTCTGAGAAACTGCTTTGTGTTCTGTTAATTCATATAACAGAGTTACAAATTTCCCCTGAAGAAGCCGTTCACTAAGACAGTTCTTGTGGAGTTTGCAACGTGATATTTAGAAGCCATTAGAGGGATATGGTGAAAAGGAAATATCTTCAGATAAAAACTGGAAAGAAGCTTTCTGAGAAACTGCTTTGTGTTCTCTTAATTCATCTCACAGAGTTACAGCTTTCCCCTCATGAACCCGTACACTAAGACTGTTCTTGTGGAATTTGCAAAGTGATATTTGGAAGCCGATAGAGGGCTACGGTCAAAAAGGATATATCTTCAATTAAAAACTGTAAAGAAGATTTCTGAGAAACTGCTTTTTGCTATGTGTCTTCCACTCACTGAGTTACAGCTGGATTTCATAGAGGTGTTTGCTAGTCTTATTTCTGAGGGATCTGAGAACTGTTATTTCCGATCCCTTTGAAGACTATGGGGCCAAATTAAATATCCTCCGATAAAAATGAGAAAGAATCTTTCTGAGAAACTTCTTTGTGATCTGTGAATTCATATAACAGAGTTACAGCATTTCCCTCAAGAAGCCTTTCGTTAAGACTGTTCTTGTGGAATTTGCAAAGTGATATTTGGAAGCCCATGGTGGGCTATGATGAAAAAGAAAATATGCTCAGATAAAAACTGTAAAGAAGCTTTCTGTGAAACTGCTTTGTACTCTGTTAATTCATCACACAGTGTTAAGTTTCCCGCAAGGAGACTTCTTTGAGACTGTTCTTGTGGAATTTGCAAAGTGATATTTGGAAGCCCATGGTGGGCTATGGTGAAAAGGAAATATCTTCAGATAAAAACTGGAAAGAAGCTTTCTGAGAAACTGCTTTGTGTTCTGTTAATTCATCTCACAGAGTTACAGCTTTCCCCTCAAGAAGCCTTTCGCTACGACTGTTCTTGTGGAATTTGCAAAGTGATATTAGGAAGCCCATACAGGGCTATGGTGAAAAAGGAAATGTCCTCAGATAAAAACTGAAAAGAAGCTTTCTGAGAAACTGCTTTGTGTTCCGTGAATTGATGTCACAGAATTACAGCTTTCCCATCAAGAAGCCATACACTAAGACGTTTCTTGTGTCATTTCCAAAGTGATATTTGGAAGTCCATAGAGGGCTATGGTGAAAAAGGAAATATCTTCAGTTAAAAACTGGAAAGAAACTGTCTGAAAAACTGCTTTGTGTTCTGTAATTCATCTCACTGAGTTACAGCTGTATTCAGAGCTGTTTTCACTAAGACTGTTCTTGTGGAATTTGCAAAGTGATATTTGGAAGCCCATAGGGCTATGGTGAAAAGGAAATATCCTCAGATAAAAACTGAAAAGAAGCTTTCTGAGAAACATCTTTGTGATCTGTGAATTCATCTAAGAGAGTTACAGCTTTTCCCTCAAGAAGCCTTTCTTTAAGACTGTTCTTGTGGAATTTGCAGTGATATTTGGAAGCCCATAGGGCTATGGTGAAAAGGAAATATCTTCAGATAAAAACTATAAAGAAGCTTTCTGAGAAACTGCTTTGTGTTCTGTTAATTCATCTCACAGAGTTACAGCTTTCCTCAAGAAGCCTTTCGCTAAGACTGTTCTTGTGGAATTTGCAAAGTGATATTTGGAAGCCCATAGAGGGCTATGGTGAAAAGGAAATATCTTCTAATTAAAACTGGAAAGAAGCTTTCTGAGAAACTGCTTTGTGATCTGTGAATTCATCTAAGAGAGTTACAGCTTTTCCCTCAAGAAGCCTTTCTTTAAGACTGTTCTTGTGGAATTTGCAGTGATATTTGGAAGCCCATGGTGGGCTATGGTGAATAAGAAAATATGCTCAGATAAAAACTATAAAGAAGCTTTCTGAGAAACTGGTTTGTGTTGTGTTAATTCATCACACAGAGTTACAGTTTCCCTCAAGAAGAGTTTCGCTGAGACTGTTTTGTGGAATTTGCAAAGTGACTTTGGAAGCACAAAGAGGGCTATGGTGAAAAGGAAATATCTTCTAATTAAAACTGGAAAGAAGCTTTGTGAGAAACTGCTTTGTGTTCTGTTAATTCATCTCAGAGAGTTACAGCTTTCCTCTCAAGAAACCTTTTGCTAAGACTGTTCTTGGGGAATTTGCAAAGTGATATTTGGAAGCCCATAGAGGGCAATGGTGAAAAAGGAAATATCCTAAGATAAAAACTGAAAAGAAGTTTTCTGGGAAACTGCTTTCTGTTCTGTTAATTCATCTCACAGAGATACAGCTTTCCCCTCAAGAAGCCGTTCACTAAGACTGTTCTTGTGGAATTTGCAAAGTGATATTTGGAAGCCCATAGAGGGCTATGGAGAAAAAGGATATATCTTCAGTTAAAAACTGAAAAGAATCTTTCTGAGAAACTGCTTTGTGGTATGTGTCTTCCACTCACTGAGTTTCAGCTGTATTTTGTAGAGCTGTTTGCTAACCTTATTTCTGTGTAATCTGAGAACTGTTATTTCGGATCCCTTTGAAGAACATAGAATCAAAAGAAATATCCTCTGATAAAAATGAGGATGAAGCTTTCTGAGAAACTTCTTTGCGATCTGTTAATTCATCTTCCAGAGTTACAGCTTTCCCCTCCACAAGCCTTTAGCTAAGACTGTTCTTGTGGAATTTGCAAAGTGATATTTGGAAACCAATGGAGGGCTACGGTGAAAAAGAAAATATGCTCAGATAAAAACTGGAAAGAAGCTTTCTGAGAAACTATTTGTGTTTTCTTTATTCATCTCACAGAGTTACAGCTTTCCCTCAAGAAGCCGTTCACTAAGACTGTTCTTGTGGAATTTACAAAGTGATATTTGGAAGCCCATAGAGGGCTATGTTGAAAAAGGAAATATCTTCAGATAAAAACTGGAAAGAAGCTTTCTGAGAAACTGCTTTGTGTTCTGTTAATTCATCTCACAGAGTTACAGCTTTCCCTCAAGAAGCCTTTCGCTAAGACTGTTCTTGTGGAATTTGCAAAGTGATATTTGGAAGCCCATAGAGGGCTATGGTGAAAAAGGAAATATCCTCAGATAAAAACTGGAAAGAAACTTTCTGAGAAACTGCTTTGTGTTCTGTTAATTCATCTCACAGAGTTACAGCTTTCCCTCAAGAAGCCGTTCACTAAGACTGTTCTTGTGGAATTTGCAAGTGATATTTGGAAGCTCATGGAGGGCTATGGTGAAAAGAAATATCTTCAGATAAAAACTGGAAAGAAACTGTCTGAGAAACTGTTTTCTCTTCTGTTAATTCATCTCACAGTAATACAGCTTTCCCCTCAAGAATCCTTTCACTAAGTCTTTTCTTGTGGAATTTGCAAAGTGATATTTGAAAGCCCTTAGAGGGCTATGGTGAAAAAGGAGAAGTCCTCAAATAAAAACTGGACAGAAACATTCTGAGAAACTGCTTTCTTTTCTGATAATTCATCTCACAGAGGTACAGCTTTAACCTTAGGAAATCATTCACTAAGACTATTCTTGTGGAATTTGCAAGTGATATTTGGAAGCCCATAGAGTGCTATGGTGAAAAACGATATAATTCAGATAAAAACTGAAAAGAAGTTTTCTGAGAAACTGCTTTGTGATATGTGACTTCCACTCACTGCGTTACAGCTGCATTTCATAGAGCTGTTTGCTAGTCTTATTTCTGTGGAATCTGAGAACTGTTATTTCGCATTTGTTTGAAGAACATAGGGCCAAAGGAAATATCCTTTGATAAAAGTGAAAAAGAAGCTTTCTGAGAAATTTCTTTGCGATCTGGTAATTTATCTCACAGAGTTACAGCTTTCCCCTCAGGAAGCCTTTCGCTAAGATTGTTCTTGTGGAATTTGCAAAGTGATATTTGGAAGCAAATTCAGTGCTATGGTGAAAAAGGAAATATGCTCAGATAAAAACTGGAAAGAAGCTTTCTAAGTAACAGTTTTGTGTTCTGTTAATTCATCTAACACAGTTACAGGTTTCCCCTCAAGAAGCCTTTGGCTAAAGCTGTTCTTGTGGAAATGGCAAAGTGATATTTGGAAGCCCTTAGAGGGCTATGGTGAAAAAGGAAATATCCTAATATAAAAACTGAATAGAAGCTTTCTGAGAAACGGCTTTGTACTATGTGACTTCCACTCACTAATTTGCAGCTGTATTTCGTAGAGCTGTTTGCTAGAGAAACTTCTTTGTGATCTCTGAATGCATCTCACGGAATTACAGCTTTCCCCTGAAGAAGCCTTTCGCTACGACTGTTCTTGCGGAATTTTCAAAGTGATATTTGGAAGCTCATAGAGAACTACGGTGAAAAAGGAAATATCCTAAGATAAAAACTGAAGAGAAGCTTTCTGAGAAATTGCTTTGTCTTCTGTTAATTCACTCAGAGAGTTACTGCTTTTCCCTCAATAAGCAGTTCACTAAGACTGTTCTTATGGAATTTGCAAAGTGATATTTGGAAGCCCATAGAGGGCTATGCTGAAAAAGGAAATATCTTCAGTTAAAAACTGGAAAGAAGCTTTCTGAGAAACTGCTTTGTGTTCTGTTAATTCATCTCACAGAGCTACAGCTTTCCGTTCAAGAAGCCTTTCGCCAAGACTGTTCTTGTGGAATTTGCAAAGTGATATTTGGAAGCCCATAAAAGGCTATGGTGAAAAAGGAATTATCCTAAGATAAAAAGTGAAAAGAAGTTTCCTGAGAAACTGCTCTGTGTTCTGTTAATTCATCTCACAGAGTTACAGATTTCCCCTCAAAAAGCCGTTCGCTAAGACTGTTATTGTGGAAAACGCAAAGTGATATTTGGAAGCCCATAGAGGGCTATGGTGAAAAGGAATATATCTTCAGTTAAAAACTGAAAAGAAGCTTTCTGAGAAACTGGTTTGTGATACGCGTCTTCCACTCACTAAGTTACAGCTTTATTTCGTAGAGCTGTTTGCTAGCCTTATTTCTGTTGATTCTGAGAACTGTTATTTCGGATCACTTTGAAGATTATAGGGCCAAAGGAAATATCCTCCAATAAAAGTGAGAAAGAAGCTTTCTGAGAAACTGCTTTGTGATCTGTGAATTCATCTCACAGGTTACAGCTTTCCCCTCTAGAAGCCTTTCCTTAAGACTGTGCTTTTGCAATTGCAAAGTGATATTTGGAAGCTCATGGAGGACTATGGTGAAAAAGAAAATATGCTCACATAAAAACTGTAAAGGAGCTTTCTGAGAAACTGCTTTGTGTTCTGTTAATTCATCACACAGAGTTACATCTTTCCCCTCAAGAAGCCTTTCACTAAAACTATTCTTGTGGAATTTGCAAAGTGATATTTGGAAGCCCATAGAGGGCTATGATGAAAAAGGAAATATCCTATGATAAAAACTGAAAAGAAGCTTTCTGAGAAAGTGCTTTGTGTTCTGTTATTTCATCTCACAGAGTTACAGTTTTCCCCTCAAGAAGCCGTCCACAAAGACTATTCTTGTGGAATTTACAAAGTGATATTTGGAAGCCCATAGAGGGCTATGGTGAAAAAGGATATATCGTCAGTTAAAAACTGAAAGAAGCTTTCTGAGAAACTGCTTTGTGATATGTGATTTCCACTCACTGAGTTACAGCTGTATTTCGTAGAGCTGTTTGCTAGCGTTATTTCTGTGGAATCTGAGAACTGTTATTTCAGATCCCTTTGAAGATTATACAGCCAAAGGAAATATCCTCCGATAAAAATGAGAAAGAAGCTTTCTGAGAAACTTCTTTGTGATCTGTGAATTCATCTCACAGAGTTACAGCTTTCCCTCAAGAAGCCTTTCGCTAAGACTGTTCTTGTGGAATTTGCAAAGTGATATTTGGAAGCCCACGGAAGGCTTTGGTGAAAAGGAAATATCTTCAGGTAAAAACTGGAAAGAAGCTTTCTGAGAAACTGCTTTGTGTTCTGTTAATTCATCTCACAGAGTTACAGCTTTTCCCTCAAGAAGCCATTCACTAAGACTGTTCTTGTGGAATTTGCAAAGTGATATTTGGAAGCCCATAGAGGGCTATGGTGAAAAAGGAAATATCTTCAGATAAAAACTGGAAAGAAACTTTCTGAGAAACTGCTTTGTGTTCTGTTAATTCATCTCACAGAGTTACAGCTTTCCCCTCAAGAACACTTTCGCTAAGACTGTTCTTGTGGAATTTGCAAAGTGATATTTGGAAGCCCGTAGAGGGCTATGGTGAAAAAGGATATATCTTCAATTAAAAACTGAAAAGAAGCCTTCTGAGAAACTGCTTAGTGGTATGTGACTACCACTCACTGAGTTACACCTGTATTTCATAGAGCTGTTAGCGAGCCTTATTTCTGTGGAATCTGAGAACTGTTATTTCGTATCCCTTTGAAGAACATAGGGCCAAAGGAAATATCCTCCGATAAAAATGAAGAAGAAGCTTTCTGAGAAACTTCTTTGTGATCTGATAATTCATCTCCCAGATATACAGCTTTCCCCTCAACAAACCTTTCGCTAAGACTGTTCTTGTGGAATTTGCAAAGTGATGTTTGTAAGCCCTTGGAGGGCTATGGTGAAAAAGAAAATATGCTCAGATAAAAACTGGAAAGAAACTTTCTGAGAAACTGTTTTGTGTTTTGTTAATTCATCTCACACAGATACATCTTTCCCCTCAAGAAGACTTTCGCTAAGACTGCTCTTGTGGTATTCGCAAAGTAATATTTGGAAGCCCATAGAGGGCTATGGTGAAAAATGAAATATCCTAAGATAAAAACTGAAAAGAAGCTTTCTGAGAAACTGCTTTGTGTTCTGTTAATTTATCTCACAGAGTTACAGCTTTCCTGTCAAGAAGCCATCCACTAAGACTGTTCTTGTGGAATTTGCAAAGTGATATTTGGAAGCCCATAGAGGGCTATGGTGAAAAGGAATTGTCATCAGATAAAAACTGGAAAGAAGCTTTCTGAGAAACTACTTTGTGTTCTGTTAATTCATCTCACAGTGTTACAACATACCCCTCAAGAAGCCATTCACTAAGAATGTTCTTGTGGAATTTGCAAAGTGATATTTGGAAGCCCTTAGAGGGCTATGGTGAAAAAGTATATATCTTCAGATAAAAACTGAAAAGAACCTTTCTGAGAAACTGCATTGTGTTCTGTTAATTCATCTCACAGAGTTACAGCTTTCCTCAAGAAGCCTTTCGCTAAGACTGTTCTGTGGAATCTGAGAACTGATATTTCAGATCCCTTTAAAGACTATAGGGCCAGAGGAAATATCCTCCGATCAAAATGAGAAAGAAGCTTTCTGGGAAACTTCTTCGTGATCCGTGAAATCATCTCACAGATTTACAGCTTTTCCTTCAAGAAGTCTTTCAGTAAGACTGTTCTTGTGGAATTTGCAAAGTGGTATTTGAATGCCCATGGAGGGCTATGGTGAAAAAGAAAATATGCGGGGGACGGAGCAAGATGGCCGAAGAGGAAGAGCTACAGTCTCCAACTCTCAGCGCGAGCGACACAGAAGACCAGTGATTTCTGCATTTTCAACTGAGGTACTGGGTTCATCTCATTAAGGACTGCCGGACAGTTGGTGCTGGTCAGCTGCTGCAGCCCGACCAGCGTGAGCTGAAGCAGGGCAAGGCATCACCTCACCTGGGAAGTGCAAGAGGGAAGGGAATCCCTTTTCCTAGACAGGGGAACTGAGACACAAAACACCTGGGAAATCGGGTAACTCCCACCCCAATACTGCACTTTAAGGAAACAGGCACACCAGGAGATTATATCCCACACCTGGCTGGGAGGGTCCCACACCCATGGAGCGTTCCTCATTGCTAGCACAGCAGTCTGTGATCTACCAGCAAGGCAGCAGCGAGGCTGGGGGAGGGGCGCCCACCATTGCTGAGACTTAAGTAGGTAAACAAAGCCGTTGGGAAGCTCAAACAGGGTGGAGCTCACAGCAGCTCAAGGAAACCTGCCTGTCTCTGTAGACTCCACCTCTGGGGACAGGGCACAGTAAACAATAACAAACGCAGCAGAAAGCTCTGCAGGCAAACGACTCTGTCTGACAGCTTTGAAGAGAGCAGTGGATCTCCCAACACGGAGGTTGAGATCTGAGAAGGGACAGACTGCCTGCTCAAGTGGGTCCCTGACCCTGAGTAGCCTAACTGGAGACATCCCCACTGGGCAGTCTGACACCCCACACCTCACAGGGTGGAGTACACCCCTGAGAGGAAGCTTCCAAAGCAAGAATCAGACAGGTACACTCACTGTTCAGCAATATTCTATCTTCTGCAGCCTCTGCTGCTGACACCCAGGCAAACAGGGTCTGAAGTGGACCTCAAGCAATCTCCAACAGACCTACAGCTGGGGGTTCTGACTGTTAGAAGGAAAACTATCAAACAGGAAGGACACCTACACCAAAACCCCAACAGTACATCACCATCATCAAAGACCAGAGGCAGATAAAATCACAAAGATGGGGAAAAAGCAGGGCAGAAGAGCTGGAAATTCAAAAAATAAGAGCACATCTCCCCCGGCAAAGGAGCGCAGCTCTTCACCGGCAACGAATCAAAGTTTGACTGAGAATGACTTTGACGAGATGAGAGAAGAAAGCTTCAGTCCATCAAACTTCTCAGAGCTAAAGGAGAAATTACGTACCCAGAACAAAGAAACTAAAAATTTTGAAAAACAAGTGGAAGAATTGATGGCTAGAGTAACTAATGCAGAGAAGGTCATAAACGAAATGAAAGAGATGAAAACCATGACACGAGAAATACGTGACAAACGCACAAGCTTCAGTAACCGACTCGATCAACTAGAAGAAAGAGTGTAAGCAATTGAGGATCAAATGAATGAAATGAAGTGAGAAGAGAAACCAAAAGAAAAAATTAGAAAAAGAAATGAACAAAGCCTGCAAGAAGTATGGGATTATGTAAAAAGACCAAATCTACGTCTCATTGTGGTGCCTGTAAGTGAGGGAAAATGGAACCAAGTTGGAAAACACTCTTCAGGATATCATCCAGGAGAACTTCCCCAACCTAGTAGGGCAGGCCAACATTCAAATCCAGGAAATACAGAGAACACCACAAAGATACTCCTCGAGAAGAGCAACTCCAAGACACATAATTGCCAGATTCACCAAAGTTGAAATGAAGGAAAAATCTTAAGGGCAGCCAGAGAGAAAGGTCGGGTTACCCACAAAGGAAGCCCATCAGACTAACAGCAGATCTCTCGGCAGAAACTCTACAAGCCAGAAGAGAGTGGGGCCAATATTCAACATTCTTAAAGAAAAGAATTTTCAACCCAGAATTTCATATCCAGCCAAACTAAGTTTCATAAGTGAAGAACCTTTACAGATAAGCAAATGCTTAGATTTTGTCACCACTAGGCCTGCCTTACAAGAGACCCTGAAGGAAGCACTAAACATGGAAAGGAACAACCGGTACCAGCCATTGCAAAAACATGCCAAAATGTAAAGACCATCGAGGCTAGGAAGAAACTGCATCAACTAACGAGCAAAATAACCAGTTAATATCATAATGGCAGGATCAAGTTCACACATAACAATCTTAACCTTAAATGTAAATGGACTAAATGCTCCAATTAAAAGACACAGACTGGCAAACTGGATAAAGAGTCAAGACCCATCAGTCTGCTGTATTCAGGAGACCCATCTCACGCAGAGACATACATAGGCTCAAAATAAAGGGATGGAGGAAGATTTACCAAGCAAATTTGAATACTAGTCTCTGATAAAACAGACTTTAAACCATCAAAGATCAAAAGAGACAAAGAAGGCCATTACATAATGGTAAAGGGATCAATTCAACAGGAAGAGCTAACTATCCTAAATATATATGCACCCAATACAGGAGCACCCAGATTCATAAAGCAAGTTCTTAGAGACTTACAAAGAGACTTAGACTCCCATACAATAATAATGGGAGACTTCAACACTCCACTGTCAACATTAGACAGATCAACGAGACAGAAAGTTAACAAGGATATCCAGGAATTGAACTCATCTCTGCAGCAAGCAGACCTAATAGACATCTATAGAACTCTCCACCCCAAATCAACAGAATATACATTCTTCTCAGCACCACATCGCACTTACTCCAAAATTGACCACGTAATTGGAAGTAAAGCACTCCTCAGCAAATGTACAAGAACAGAAATTATAACAAACTGTCTCTCAGACCACAGTGCAATCAAACTAGAACTCAGGACTAAGAAACTCAATCAAAACCGCTCAACTACATGGAAACTGAACAACCTGCTCCTGAATGACTACTGGGTACATAACAAAATGAAGGCAGAAATAAAGATGTTCTTTGAAACCAATGAGAACAAAGATACAACATACCAGAATCTCTGGGACACATTTAAAGCAGTGTGTAGAGGAAATTTATAGCACTAAATGCCCACAAGAGAAAGCAGGAAAGATCTAAAATTGACACTCTAACATCGCAATTAAAAGAACTAGAGAAGCAAGAGCAAACACATTCAAAAGCTAGCAGAAGGCAAGAAATAACTAAGATCAGAGCAGAACTGAAGGAGATAGAGACACAAAAACCCTCCAAAAATCAATGAATCCAGGAGTTGGTTTTGAAAAGATCAACAAAATTGACAGACCACTAGCAAGACTAATAAAGAAGAAAAGAGAAGAATCAAATTGATGCAATAAAAAATGATAAAGGGGATATCACCACCGACCCACAGAAATACAAACTACCATCAGAGAATACTATAAACACCTCTATGCAAATAAACTGGAAAATCTAGAAGAAATGGATAATTTCCTGGACACTTACACTCTTCAAGACTAAACCAGGAAGAAGTTGAATCCCTGAATAGACCAATAGCAGGCTCTGAAATTGAGGCAATAATTAATAGCCTACCAACCAAAAAGTCCAGGACCAGATGGATTCACAGCTGAATTCTACCAGAGGTACAAGGAGGAGCTGGTACCATTCCTTCTGAAACTATTCCAATCAATAGAAAAGAGAATCCTCCTAACTCATTTTATGAGGCCAACATCATCCTGATACCAAAGCCTGGCAGAGACACAACAAAAAAGAATTTTAGACCAATATCCCTGATGAACATCGATGCAAAATCCTCAATAAAATACTGGCAAACCGGATTCAACAGCACATCAAAAAGCTTATCCACCATGATCAAGTGGGCTTCATCCCTGGGATGCAAGGCTGGTTCAACATTCGCAAATCAATAAACATAATCCAGCATATAAACAGAACCAAAGACAAGAACCACATGATTATCTCAATCGATGCAGAAAAGGCTTTTGACAAAATTCAACAGCCCTTCATGCTAAAAACGCTCAATAAATTCGGTATTGATGGAACGTACCTCAAAATCATAAGAGCTATTTATGACAAACCCACAGCCAATATCATACTGAATGGGCAAAACTGGAAAAATTCCTTTGAAAACTGGCACAAGACAGGGATGCCCTCTCTCACCACTCCTATTCAACATAGTGTTGGAAGTTCTGGCTAGGGCAATCAGGCAAGAGAAAGAAATCAAAGGGATTCAGTTAGGAAAAGAAGAAGTCAAATTGTCCCTGTTTGCAGATGACATGATTGTATATTTAGAAAACCCCATTGTCTCAGCCCAAAATCTCCTTAAGCTGATAAGCAACTTCAGCAAAGTCTCAGGATACAAAATTAATGTGCAAAAATCACAAGCATTCTTATACACCAGTAACAGACAAACAGAGAGCCAAATCAGGAATGAACTTCCATTCACAATTGCTTCAAAGAGAATAAAATACCTAGGAATCCAACTTACAAGGGATGTAAAGGACCTCTTCAAGGAGAACTACAAACCACTGCTCAGTGAAATAAAAGAGGACACAAACAAATGGAAGAACATACCATGCTCATGGATAGGAAGAATCAATATTGTGAAAATGGCCATACTGCCCAAGGTTATTTATAGATTCAATGCCATCCCCATCAAGCTACCAATGAGTTTCTTCACAGAATTGGAAAAAACTGCTTTAAAGTTCATATGGAACCAAAAAGACCCGCATTTCCAAGACAATCCTAAGTCAAAAGAACAAAGCTGGAGGCATCACGCTACCTGACTTCAAACTATACTACAAGGCTACAGTCACCAAAACAGCATGGTACTGGTACCAAAACAGAGATATAGACCAATGGAACAGAACAGAGTCCTCAGAAATAATACCACACATCTACAGCCATCTGATCTTTGACAAACCTGAGAGAAACAAGAAATGGGAAAGGATTCCCTATTTAATAAATGGTGCTGGGAAAATTGGCTAGCCATAAGTAGAAAGCTGAAACTGGATCCTTTCCTTACTCCTTATACGAAAATTAATTCAAGATGGATTAGAGACTTAAATGTTAGACCTAATACCATAAAAATCCTAGAGGAAAACCTAGGTAGTACCATTCAGGACATAGGCATGGGCAAAGACTTCATGTCTAAAACACCAAAAGCAACGGCAGCAAAAGCCAAAATTGACAAATGGGATCTCATTAAACTAAAGAGCTTCTGCACAGCAAAAGAAACTACCATCAGAGTGAACAGGCAACCTACAGAATGGGAGAAAATTTTTGCAATCTACTCATCTGACAAAGGGCTAATATCCAGAACCTACAAAGAACTCAAACAAATTTACAAGAAAAAACAAACAACCCCATCAAAAAGTGGGCAAAGGATATGAACAGACATTTCTCAAAGAAGACATTCATACAGCCAACAGACACATGAAAAAATGCTCATCATCACTGGCCATCAGAAATGCAAATCAAAACCACAATGAGATACCATCTCACACCAGTTAGAATGGCGATCATTAAAAAATCAGGAAACAACAGGTGCTGGAGAGGATGTGGAGAAATAGGAACACTTTTACACTGTTGGTGGGATTGTAAACTAGTTCAACCATTATGGAAAACAGTATGGCGATTCCTCAAGGATCTAGAACTAGATGTACCATAAGACCCAGCCATCCCGTTACTGGGTATACACCCAAAGGATTATAAATCATGCTGCTATAAAGACACATGCACATGTATGTTTATTGCGGCACTATTTACAATAGCAAAGACTTGGAATCAACCCAAATGTCCATCAGTGACAGACTGGATTAAGAAAATGTGGCACATATACACCATGGAATACTATGCAGCCATAAAAAAGGATGAGTTTGTATCGTTTATAGGGACATGGATGCAGGTGGAAACCATCATTCTTAGCAAACTATCACAAGAACAGAAAAACAAACACCACATGTTCTCACTCATAGGTGGGAACTGAACAATGAGATCACTTGGACTCGGGAAGGGGAACATCACACACCGGGGCCTATCATGGGGAGGGGGAGGGGAGGGATTGCATTGGGAGTTATACCTGATGTAAACGACGAGTTAATGGGTGCTGACGAGTTGATGGCTGCAGCACACCAAAATTGCACATGTATACATATGTAACAAACATGCACGTTATGCACATGTACCATAGAACTCAAAGTATAATAATAAAAAAATTTAAAAAAAAAGAAAATATGCTCACATAAAAACTGGAAAGAAGCTTTCAGAGAAACTACTTTGTGTTCTGTTAATTCATCTCACAGAGTTACAGCTTTCCCCTCAAGAAGCCTTTCTCCAAGACTGTTCTTGTGGAATTTACAAGGTGATATTTGGAAGCCCATAGAGGGCTGTGGTGAAAAAGGAAATAACCTAAGATAAAAACAGCTAGAAGCTTTCTGACAAACTGTTTTGTGTTCTGTTAATTCATCTCACATAGTTACAGCTTTCCTTTCAAGAAGCCGATCACTAGACTGTTCTTGTGGAATTTGCAAAGTGATATTTGGAAGCCCAAAGAGGGCAATGGTGAAAAAGGAAATATCCTCAGATGAAAAGTGGAAACAAGCTTTCTGAGAAACTGCTTTGTGCTCTGTTAATTCATCTCACAGACTTACAGCTTTCCCCTAGAGACGCCTTTCGCTAAGACTGTTCTTGTGGAATTTGCAAAGTGATATTAGGAAGCCCATAGAGAGCTATAGTGAAAAAGGAAATATCCTAAGATAGAATCTGAAAAGAAGCTTTCTCAGAAACTGCTTTGTGTTCTGTTAATTCATCTCACAGAGTTACAGGTTTTCCCTCAAGATGCCGTTCACTAAGACTGTTCTTGTGGAATTTGCAAAGTGATATTTGGAAGCCCATAGAGGGCTATGGTGAAAAAGGAAATATCTACAGTTAAAACCTGGAAAGAAGCTTTCTGAGAAACTGCTTTGTGTTCTGTTATTTCATCTCAGAGAGTTACAGCTTTCCTTTCAAGAAGCCTTTCGCTAAGACTGTTCTTCTGGAATTTGCAAAGTGATATTTGGAAGCCCAAGACCACTATGGTGAAAAAGGAAATATCCTAAGATAAAAACAGAAAAGAAACTTTCTGAGAAACTGCTTTGTATTCTGTTAATTCATGTCACAAAGGTACAGCTTTCCCCTCAACAAGCCGTTCACTAAGAGTGTTCTTCTGGAACTTGCAAAGAGATATTTGGAAGCCCATAGAGGGCTATGGTGAAAAAGGAAAAGTCCTCAAATAAAAACTGGACAGAAGCTTTCTGAGAAACTGCTTTCTATTCTGTTAATTCATCTCACAGAGTTACAGCCTTCCCTTTAGGAAGCGGTTCACTAAGACTGTTCTTGCGGAATTTGCAAGTGATATTTGGAAGCCCTTAGAGGGCTATGGTGAAAAAGGATATATCTTCAGATAAAAACAGAGAAGAAGCTTTCTGAGAAACTGCTTTGTGATATCTGACATCCACTCACTGAGTTACAGCTGCATTTCATAGAGCTGTTTGCTAGCCTTATTCCTGTGGAATCTGAGAACTATTATTTCGGATCCCTTTGAAGACTATAGGGCCAAAGGAAATATCCTAGAATAAAAGTGACTAAGAAGCTTTCTGAGAAACTTCTTTGTGATCTGTGAATTCAACACACAGAGTTACAGGTTTCCCCTCAAGAAGGCTTTCGCTAAGACCGTACTTGTGGAATTTGGAAAGTGATATTTGGAAGCCCATGGAGGGCAATGGTGAAAAAGGAAATATGGTCAGATAAAAACTGGAGAGAAGCTTTCTGATAACTGTTTTGTGTTCTGTTAATTCATCTCACAGAGTTACAGCTTTCCCCTCAATAAGGCTTTCGTTAAGTCTGTACTTGTGGAATGTGCAAAATGATATTTGGAAGTCCATAGAGGACTATGGTGAAAAAGGAAATATCCTAGGATAAAAACAGAAAAGAAGCTTTCTGAGAAACTGTTTGTGTTCTTTTAATTCATCTCACGGAGTTACAGCTTTCCCCTCAAGAAGCTGTTTAATAATACTGTTCTTGAGGAATTTGCAAAGTGATATTTGGAAGCCCATAGAGGGCTATGGTGAAAAAGGAAATATCTTCAGATAAAAGCTATAATGAAGCTTTCTGAGAAACTGCTTTGTGTTCTCTTAATTCATCTCACAGAGTTACAGCTTTCCCTTCAAGGAGCCCGTCACTAAGACTGTTCTTATGGAATTTGCAAAGGGATATTTGGAAGCACATAGAGGGCGATGGTGAAAATGGTAATATCCTAAGAAAAAAACTGAAAAGAAGCTTTCTGAGAAACTGCTTTGTATTCTGTTAATTCATCTCACGGAGTTACAGCTTTCCCCTCCAGAAACCGTTCATTAAGACTGTTCTTCTGGAATATGCAAAGTGATATTTGGAAGCCCATAGAGGGCTGTGGTGAAAAAGGAAATATCTTCACATAAAAACTGGAAAGAAACTTTCTGAGAAACTGCTTTGTGTTCTGTTAATTCATCTCACAGAGTTACAGCTTTCCCTCAAGAAGCCTTTCGCTAAGACTGTTCTTGTGGAATTTGCAAAGTGATATTTGGAAGCCCATAGAGGCTATGGTGAAAAAGAAAATATCTTCAGATAAAAACTGGAAAAAGCTTTCTGAGAAACTGCTTTGTGTTCTGTTAATTCATCTCACAGAGTTACAGCTTTCCCTCAAGAAGCCTTTCGCTAAGACTGTTCTTGTGGAATTTGCAAAGTGATATTTGGAAGCCCATAGAGGCTATGGTGAAAAGAAATATCTTCCGTTAAAAACTGGAAAGAAGCTTTCTGAGAAACTGCTTTGTGTTCTGTAAATTCATCTCACAGGGTTACAGCTTTCCCTCAAGAAGCTTTCGCTAAGACTGTTCTTGTGGAATTTGAAAAGTGATATTTGGAAGTCCATGGAGGCTATGGTGAAAAGGAAATATCTTCAGATAAAAACTGGAAAAAGCTTTCTGAGAAACTGCTTTGTGTTCTGTTAATTCATCTCACAGAGTTACAGCTTTCCCTCAAGAAGCCTTTCGCTAAGACTGTTCTTGTGGAATTTGCAAAGTGATATTTGGAAGCCCATAGAGGCTATGGTGAAAAGAAAATATCTTCCGTTAAAAACTGGAAAGAAGCTTTCTGAGAAACTGCTTTGTGTTCTGTAAATTCATCTCACAGGGTTACAGCTTTCCCTCAAGAAGCTTTCGCTAAGACTGTTCTTGTGGAATTTGAAAAGTGATATTTGGAAGTCCATGGAGGCTATGGTGAAAAGGAAATATCTTCAGATAAAAACTGGAAAGAAGCTTTCTGAGAAACTGCTTTGTGTTCTGTTAATTCATCTCACAGATTACAGCTTTCCCTCAAGAAACATTCACTAAGACTGTTCTTGTGGAATTTGCAAAGTGATATTTGGAAGCCCATAGAAGGCTATGGTGAAAAGTAAATATCTTCAGATAAAAACTGGAAAAAGCTTTCTGAGAAACTGCTTTGTGTTCTGTAAATTCATCTCACAGGGTTACAGCTTTACCCTCAAGAAGCATTTCGCTAAGACTCTTCTTGTGGAATTTGAAAAGTGATATTTGGAAGTCCATGGAGAGCTATGGTGAAAAGGAAATATTTTCAGATAAAAACTGAAAGAAACTTTCTGAGAAACTGCTTTGTGTTCTGTTAATTCATCTCACAGATTGACAGCTTTCCCTCAAGGAAACATTCACTAGGACTGTTCTTGTGGAATTTGCCAAATGATATTTGGAAGCCCATAGAAGGCTATCGTGAAAAAGGAAATGTCTTCAGATAAAAACTGGAAAGAAGCTTTCTGAGAAACTGTTTGTGTTCTGTTAATTCATCTCACAGAGTTACAGCTTTCCCTCAAGAAGCCATTCACTAAGACTGTCTTGTGGAATTTGCCAGGTGATATTTGGAATCCCATAGAAGACTATGGAGGAAAAGAAAATATCTTCAGATAAAAACTGGAAAGAAGCCTTCTGAGAAACTGCTTTGTATTCTGTTAATTCATCTCACAGAGTTACAGCTTTCCTCTCAAGAAGTCTTTCATTAAGACTGTTCTTGTGGAGTTTGCAAAGTGATATTTGGAAGCCCATAGAAGGCTATGGTGAAAAAGTAAATATCTTCAGATAAAAACTGGAAAAAAGCTTTCTGAGAAACTGCTTTGTGTTCTGTAAATTCATCTCACAGGGTTACAGCTTTACCCTCAAGAAGCATTTCGCTAAGACTCTTCTTGTGGAATTTGAAAAGTGATATTTGGAAGTCCATGGAGAGCTATGGTGAAAAGGAAATATTTTCAGATAAAAACCGCAAAGAAACTTTCTGAGAAACTGCTTTGTGTTCTGTTAATTCATCTCACAGATTGACAGCTTTTCCCTCAAGGAAACATTCACTAGGACTGTTCTTGTGGAATTTGCCAAATGATATTTGGAAGCCCATAGAAGGCTATCGTGAAAAAAAGGAAATGTCTTCAGATAAAAACTGGAAAGAAGCTTTCTGAGAAACTGTTTGTGTTCTGTTAATTCATCTCACAGAGTTACAGCTTTCCCTCCAAAAGCCTTTCACTAAGACTGTTCTTGTGGAATTTGCAAAGTGATATTTGGATGCCCATAGAGGGCTATGGTGAAAAAAGAGATATCCTAACACAAAAACTGAAAAGACGCTTTCTGAGAAACTGCTTTGTATTCTGATAATTCATCTCACAGAGTTACAGCTATCCCCTCAAGAAGCCGTTCATTAAGACTGTTCTTGTGGAATATGCAAAGTGATATTTGGAAGCCAATAGAGTGCTATGGTGAAAAAGGAAACATCTTCAGAAAAAAACTGGCAAGAAGCATTCTGAAAAATTGCTTTGAGTTCTGTTAATTCGTCTCACAGAGTTACAGCTTTCCCCTCAAGAATACTTTTGCTAAGACTGTTCTTGTGGAATTTACAAAGTGATATTTGGAATTCCTTAGAGTGCTATAGTTAAAAAGGAAGAGTCCTCAAATAAAAACTGGACAGAAGCTTTCTGAGAAACTTCTTCCTGTTCTGTTAATTCATCTCACAGTGTTACAGCTTCCCCTTAGTAAGCCATTCACTAAGACTGTTCTTGTGGAATTTGCAAGTGATATTTAGAAGCCCATAGAGGGCTATGGTGAAAAAGGATACATCTTCCGATAAAAAGTGAAAAGAAGCTTTCTGAGAAACTGCTTTGTGATATGTGACTTCCACTCACTGAGTTACACCTTCATTTCGTAGAGCTGCTTGCTAGCCTTATTTCTGTGGAATCTGAGAACTATTATTTCAGAACCGTTTGAAGACTATAGAGCCAAAGGAAATATCCTTCGATAAAAGTGAGTAACAAAGTTTCTGAGTAAATTCTTTGTGATCTGTGAATTCAACTCACAGTGGTACAGCTATCCCCTCAAGAAGCCTTTAGCTAAGAGTGTTCTTGTGGAAATTGAAAAGTGATATTTGGAAGCTCATGGAGGGCAATGGTGAAAAAGAAAATATGCTCAGATAAAAACTGGAAAGAAGCTTTCTGAGAAACAGTTTTGTGTTCTGTTAATTCATCTCACAGAGTTACAGCATTCCCCTCAAGAAGCCTTTTGCTAAGACTGTTTTTGTGGAAATTACAAGGTGATATTTGGAAACCCATAGAAGATGATGGTGAAAAAGGAAATATCCTAGGATAAAAACTGAAAAGAAGCTTTCTGAGAAACTGTTTTGTGTTCTGTTAATTCATCTCACAGAGTTACAGCCTTCCTTTAAAGAAACCTTTCACTAAGACTGTTCTTGTGGAATTTCCAATGTGATATTTGGAAGCCCACAGAGTGCTATGGAGAAAAAGGAAATATCTTCATTTAAAAACGGAAAAGAAGCCTTCTGAGAAACTGCTTTGTGTTCTGTGAATTCATCTCACAGAGTTACAGCTTTCCCCTCAAGAAGTCTTTTGCTAAGACTGTTCTTGTGGAATTTGCAAAGTGATATTTGGAAGCCCATAGAGGGCTATGGTGAAAATGGAAATATCCTAAGATGGAATCTGAAAAGAAGCTTTCTAATAAACTGCTTTGTGTTATGTTAATTCATCTCACAGAGTTAAAAGTTTCCCCTCAAAAAGCCGTTCACTAAGACTGTTCTTGTGGAATTTGCAAAGCGATATTTGGAATCCCATAGACGGCTATGGTGAAAACGAATATATCTTCAGATAAAAACTGAAAAGAAGCTTTCTGAGAAACTGCTTTGTGATATGTGACTTCCACTCACTAAGTTGCAGCTGTATTTCGTAGAGCTGTTTGCTAGCCTTATTTCTGTGGAATCTGAAAACTCATATTTCGGATCCCTTTGAAGACTATAGGGCCAAAGGAAATATCCTCCGATAAAAATGAGAAAGAAGTTCTCTGAGAAACTTCTTTGTGATCTGTGAATTCATCTCATAGAGTTACAGCTTTCCCCTCAAGAAAACTTTCGCTAGAGACTGTTCTTGTGTATTTTGCAAAGGAATATTTGAAAGCCCATGGAGGACTATGGTAAAAAGGAAATATCTTCAGATAAAAACAGGAAAGAAGATTTCTGAGAAACTTCTTTGTATTCTGTTAATTCATCTCACAGAGTTACAGCTTCCCCTCAAGAAGCCTTTCACTAAGACTGTTCTTGTGGAATTTGCAAAGTGATATTTCGAAGTCCATAGATGCCTAAGGGGAAAAAGGATATAGCCTAAGATAAAAACTGAAAGGAAGCTTTCTGAGAAACTGCGTGGTGTTCTGTTAATTCATCTCACAGAGTTTCAGCTTTCCCCTCAAGAAGCCGTTCACTAAGACTGTTCTTGTGTAATTTGCAAAGTGATATTGGGAAGCTCATAGAGGACTAGGGTGAAAAAGGGAATATCTTCAGTTGAAAACGGGAAAGAAACTTTCTGAGGAACTGCATTGTGTTCTGTTACTTCATCTCACAGAGTTACAGCTTTCCCCTGAAGAAGCCTTTCGCTAAGACTGTTCTTGTGGAATTTACAAAGAGATATTTGGAAGCCCATAGAGGGCTATGGTGAAGAAGGGAACGTCTTCAGATAAAAACTGAGAAGAAGCTTTCTGAGAAACTGCTTTGTGTTCTGTTAATTCATCTCACAGGTTACAGCTTTCCTCAAAGCCGTTCACTAAGACTGTTCTTGTGGAATTCTCAAAGTGATATTTGGAAGCCCATAGAGGACTATGGTGAATACGAATATATCTTCAGATAAAAACTGAAAAGAAGCTTTCTGAGAAACTGCTGTGTGATATGTGACTTCCACTCACTAACTTGAATCTGTATTTCATAGTGCTGTTTGCTAGCCTTTTTTTTTTTTTGTGGAATCTGTGAACTGATATTTCGGATCCTTTGAATACTGTAGGGCCAAAGGAAATATCCTCTGATGAAAATGAGTTATACCTGATGTAAATGACGAGTTGATGGGTGCAGCACACCAACATGGCACAAGTATACATATGTAGCAAACCTGCACGTTGTGCACATGTACCTACAACGAAGTTTAATAATAATAAATAAACTTAAAAAAAAAAAAAAAGAAAAAGAAAATGAGAAAGAAGCTTTCTGAGAAACTTCTTTGTGATCTGTGAATTCATCTCACAGAGTTACAGCTTTACCCACAGGAAGCCATTTGCAAAGACTGTTCTTCTGGAATTTGCAAAGTGATATTTGGAAGCCCATAGAAGGCTATGGTGAAAAGGAAATATCCTAAGATAAAAACTAGAAGGAAGCTTTCTGAGAAACTGCTTTGTGTTCTCTTAATTCATCTCACAGAGTTACAGCTTACCTTTAAAGAAGCCTTTCACTAAGACTGTTCTGGTGAAATTTCCAATGTTATATCTGGAAGTCCATAGATGGCTATGATGAAAAGAAAATATCTTCAGTTAAAAACTGGAAAGAAGCTTTCTGAGAAACTGCTTTCTGTTCTGTTAATTCATATCACAGAGTTACAACTATCCCTCAAGAAGCCTTTCGCTAAGACTGTTCTTGTGGAATTTGCAAAGTGATATTTGGAAGCCCATAGAGGCTATGGTGAAAAGGAAATATCGTAAGATAGAATCTGAAACGAAGCTTTCTAAGAGACTGCTTTGTGTTCTGTTAATTGATCTCACAGAGTTAAAACTTTCCCCACAAAAAGCCGTTCACTAAGACTGTTCTTGTGGAATTTGCAAAGCGATATTTGGAAGCCCATAGAGGGCTATGTTGAAAACAATATATCTTCAGATAAAAAGTGAAAAGAAGCTTTCTGAGGAACTGCTTTGTGATATGTCACTTCCACTCACTAATTTACAGCTGTATTTCATAGAGCTGTTTCCTAGCCTTATTTCTGTGGAATCTGAAAACTGATATTTCGAATCCCTTTGAAGACTATGGGGCCAAAGGAAATATCCTCCGATAAAAATGAGAAAGAAGTTTTCTGAGAAAGTTCTTTGTCATCTGTGAATTTGTCTCACGGAGTTACAGCTTTCCCCTCAACAAAACTTTAGCTAAGACTGTTCTTGTGTATTTTGCAAAGTGATATTTGGAAGCCCATGGAGGGCTATGGTGAAAAGGAAGTATCTTCAGAGAAAAACAGGAAAGAAGATTTCTGAGAAACTTCTTTGTGTTCTGTTAATTCGTCTCAGAGAGTTACAGCTTTCCCTCGAGAAGACTTTCGCTAAGACTGTTCTTCTGGAATTTGCAAAGTGATATTTGGAAGCCCATAGAGGCCTATGGGGAAAAAGGATATAGCCTAAGATAAAAACTGAAAAGAAGCTTTCTGAGAAACTGCTTGGTGTTCTGTTAATTCATCTCACAGAGTTACAGCTTTCCCCTCAAGAAGCCATTCACTAAGACTGTTCTTGTGGAATTTGCAAAGTGAAATTTGGAAGCCTATAGAGGGCTAGCGTGAAAAAGGGAATATCTTCAGTTAAAAAAGGCAAAGAAGCTTTCTGAGAAATTGCTTTGTGTTCTGTTAATTCATCTCACAGAGTTACAGCTTTCCCCTAAAGAAGCCTTTCGCTAAGTCTGTTCTTGTGGAATTTGCAAAGTGATATTTGGAAACCCATAGAGGGCTATGGTGAAAAAGGAAACGTCTTCAGATAAAAACTGAAAAGAAGCTTTCTGAGAAACTGCTTTGTGTTCTGTTAATTCATCTCACAGAGCTACAGCTATCCCCTCAAGAAGCCGTTCACTAAGACTGTTCTTGTGGAATTTGCAAAGTGTTATTTGGAAACTCATAGAGGCTATGGTGTAAAAGGATATATCTTCAGTTAAAAACTGAAAAGAAGCTTTCTGAGAAGCTGATTTGTGATAAGTGACATCCACTCACTGAGTTACAACTGTATTTCATAGAGCTGTTTCCTAGCCTTATTTGTGTGGAATCTCAGAATTCTTATTTCGGATCCCTTTGAAGAACATAGGGCTAAAGGAAATATCCTCCGATAAAAGTGAGAGAGAGACTTTCTGAGAAACTTCTTTGTGATCAGTGAATTCGTCTCACAGAGTTACAGCTTTCCCCACAAGAAGCCTTTCAGTGAGACTGTTCTTACGGAATTTTCAAAGTGATATTTGGAAGCCCACAGAGGGCTATGGTGAATAAGAAAATATGCTCATATAAAAACTGAAAAGAAGCTTTCTGAGAAAGTGTTTTGTGTTCTGTTAATTCATCTCACAGAGTTGCAGCTTTCCCCTCAAGAAGCCTTTCGCTTAGATATTCTTGTGGAATTTGCAAAGTGATATTTGCAAGACCATAGGGGGCTATGGTTAAAAAGGAAATATTCTAAGATAAAAACCTTAGAAGCTTTCTGAGAAATTGTTTCGTGTTCTGTTAATTCATCTCACAGAGTCAGAGCTTTCCCCTCAAGATGCCGTTCACTAAGACTGTTCTTTTGGAATTTGCAAAGTGATATTTGGAAGCCGATAGAGGGCTATGGTGAAAAGGAAATATCTTCACTTAAAAACTGGAAAGAAAGTTTCTAAGGAACTTCTTTGTGTTCTGTTAATTCATCTTACAGAGTTACAGCTTTCCACCCAAAGAAGCATTTAGCCTTTCACTAAGACTGTTCTTGGGGAAATTATAAAGTGATATTTGGAAGCCCATAGAGGTCTAGGGTGAAAAAGGATATATCCTAACATAAAAACTGAAAAGACGCTTTCTGAGAAACTGCTTTGTATTCTGTTAATTCATCTCACATATTTTCAGCTTTCCCCTCAAGAAGTCTTTTGCTAAGACTGTTCTTGTGGAATTTGCAAAGTTATATTTCAATCCCATAAATGGCTATGGTGAAAAGGAAATATCCTAATATAAAACTGAAAAAGCTTTCTGAGAAAATGCTTTGTGTTCTGTTAATTCATCTCACAGAGTTACAGCTTTTTCATCAAAAGTCGTTCACTAAGACTGTTCTTGTGGAATTTGCAATGTAATATTTGGAAGCCCCTAGAGGGCTATGGTGAAAAGGAAATATCTTCTAATAAAAACTGGAAAGAAGTTTCTGAGAAACTTCTTTGTGTTTTGTTAATTCATCTCACAGAGTTACAACTTTCCCATCAATAAGCCGTTCACTAAGACTGTTCTGGTGCAATTTGCAAAGTGATATTTGGAAGCCTTTAGAGGGCTATGGTGAAAAAGGATATATCTTCAGATAAAAACTGGAAAGAAGCTTTCTGAGAAACTGATTTGTGATCTGTGACTTCAATCATTAGGTTGTAGGTGTTTTTCAGGCGCTATTTGCTAGACTTATTTCTGTGGAATCTGATAACTGATATTTGCGATCCCTTTGAAGACTATAAGGCCAAAGAAAATATCCTCCGATAAATATTAGAAAGAAACTTTCTGAGAAACTACTTTGTGTTCTGTGAATTTATCTCACAGGTTACAGCTTTCCCTCAAGAAGTCTTTCGCTAACACTGTTCTTGTGGAATTTGCAAAGTTATATTAGGAAGCCCATGGAGGGCTATGGTGAAATAGAAAATATGCTCAGATAAAAAGTGGAAAGAAGCTTTCTAAGAAACTGTTTTGTGTTCCGTTAATTCATCTCACAGAGTTACAGCTTTCCCTCAAGAAGGCGTTCACTAAGACTGTTCTTGTGGAATTTGCAAAGTGATATTTGGAAGCCCATAGAGGGCTATGGTGAAAAAGAAATATCTTCAGATAAAAACTGGAAAAAGCTTTCTGAGAAACTGCTTTCTGTTGTGTTAATTCATGTCACAGAGTTATAGCTTTCCCTCAAGAAGCTTTTCGTTAAGACTGTTCTTGTGGAATTTTCAAAGTGATATTTGGAAGACCATAGGGCTATGGTGAAAAGGTTAAATCCTAAGATAAAAACTGTAAGAAGCTTTCTGAGAAACTGCTTTGTGTTCTGTTGATTTATCGCACAGAGTTACAGCTTTCCATCAAGAAGTCTTTCGCTAACACTGTTCTTGTGGAATTTGCAAAGTTATATTAGGAAGCCCATGGAGGGCTATGGTGAAATAGAAAATATGCTCAGATAAAAAGTGGAAAGAAGCTTTCTAAGAAACTGTTTTGTGTTCCGTTAATTCATCTCACAGAGTTACAGCTTTCCCTCAAGAAGGCGTTCACTAAGACTGTTCTTGTGGAATTTGCAAAGTGATATTTGGAAGCCCATAGAGGGCTATGGTGAAAAAGAAATATCTTCAGATAAAAACTGGAAAAAGCTTTCTGAGAAACTGCTTTCTGTTGTGTTAATTCATGTCACAGAGTTATAGCTTTCCCCTCAAGAAGCTTTTCGTTAAGACTGTTCTTGTGGAATTTTCAAAGTGATATTTGGAAGACCATAGAGGGCTATGGTGAAAAGGTTAAATCCTAAGATAAAAACTGTAAGAAGCTTTCTGAGAAACTGCTTTGTGTTCTGTTGATTTATCGCACAGAGTTACAGCTTTCCCATCAAGAAGTCTTTCGCTAACACTGTTCTTGTGGAATTTGCAAAGTTATATTAGGAAGCCCATGGAGGCTATGGTGAAATAGAAAATATGCTCAGATAAAAAGTGGAAAGAAGCTTTCTAAGAAACTGTTTTGTGTTCCGTTAATTCATCTCACAGAGTTACAGCTTTCCCTCAAGAAGGCGTTCACTAAGACTGTTCTTGTGGAATTTGCAAAGTGATATTTGGAAGCCCATAGAGGGCTATGGTGAAAAAGAAATATCTTCAGATAAAAACTGGAAAGAAGCTTACTGAGAAACTGCTTTCTGTTGTGTTAATTCATCTCACAGAGTTATAGCTTTCCCTCAAGAAGCTTTTCGTTAAGACTGTTCTTGTGGAATTTTCAAAGTGATATTTGGAAGACCATAGAGGGCTATGGTGAAAAGGTTAAATCCTAAGATAAAAACTGTAAGGAAGCTTTCTGAGAAACTGCTTTGTGTTCTGTTGATTTATCGCACAGAGTTACAGCATTTCCCTCAAGAAACCGTTCACTAAGACTGTTCTTGTGGAATGTGCAAAGTGATATTTGAAAGCCCATAGAGGATACAGTGAAAAGGATATATCTTCAGATAAAAACTGAAGAAGCTTTCTGAGAAACTGCTTTGTGATATGTGATTTCCACTCACTCGTTTATGCGTGTATTTTGTTGAGTTGTTTGCTAGCCTTTTTACTGTGTATTCTGAGAACTGATATTTGGATCCCTTTGAAGACTATAGGGCCAAAGGAAACATCCTCAAAAAGTGAGAAAAAGATTTCTTAGAACCTTCTTTGGGATCTGTGAATTCATCTCACAGAGTTACAGCTTTCCTCAAGAAGCCTTTCACTAAGACTGTTCTTGTGGAATTTGCAAAGTGATATTTGGAAGCCCATGGAGGCTATGGTGAATAAGAAAATATGTTCAGATAAAAAGTGGAAAGAAGATTTCTAAGAAACTGTTTTGTTTTCTGTTAATTCGTCTAACAGAGTTACAGTTTTGCCTCAAGAAGCCTTTCGCTAAGACTGTTCTTGTGGAATGTTTAAAGTGATATTTGGAAGCCCATAGATGACTATGGTGAAAAAGGAAATATCGTAATATAAAAACTGAAAAGAGGCTTTCTGAGAAACTACTTTGTGTTCCATTAGTTCATGTCACAGAGTTACAGCTTTTCCCTCAAGAAGCAGTTCACTAAGACTGTTCTTGTGGAATTTGCAAGTGATATTTGGAAGCCCATAGAGGGCTATGGTGAAAAGGAAATATCTTCCGATAAAACTGGAAAGAAGATTCTGAGAAAATACTTTGTTTTCTGTTATTTCATCTCACAGAGTTACAGCTTTCCCCTCAAGTAGCCTTTTGCTAAGACTGTTCTTGTGGAATTTGTAAAGTGATATTTGGAAGCCCTTAGAGGGCTATGGTGAAAAAGCAAATATCTTCAGATGAAAACTGAAAAAAGCTTTCTGAGAAACTGCTTTGCGATCCATAAATACTTCTCAGAGTGACAGCTTTCCCTCAAGAAACCTTTCACTATGACTGTTCTTGAGGAATTTGCAAAGTGATATTTGAAAGCCCATAGAGGGCTATGGTGAAAAAGAAATATCTTCAGATAAAAACTGGAAAGAAGCTTACTGAGAAACTGCTTTCTGTTGTGTTAATTCATGTCACAGAGTTATAGCTTTCCCCTCAAGAAGCTTTTCGTTAAGACTGTTCTTGTGGAATTTTCAAAGTGATATTTGGAAGACCATAGAGGGCTATGGTGAAAAAGGTTAAATCCTAAGATAAAAACTGTAAGGAAGCTTTCTGAGAAACTGCTTTGTGTTCTGTTGATTTATCGCAGAGAGTTACAGCATTTCCCTCAAGAAACCGTTCACTAAGACTGTTCTTGTGGAATGTGCAAAGTGATATTTGAAAGCCCATAGAGGGATACAGTGAAAAAGGATATATCTTCAGATAAAAACTGAAAAGAGGCTTTCTGAGAAACTGCTTTGTGATATGTGATTTCCACTCACTACGTTGTACGTGTATTTTGTTGAGTTGTTTGCTAGCCTTTTTACTGTGTATTCTGAGAACTGTTATTTCGGATCCCTTTGAAGACTATAGGGCCAAAGGAAACATCCTCCAAAAAAGTGAGAAAAAAGATTTCTTAGAACCTTCTTTGGGATCTGTGAATTCATCTCACAGAGTTACAGCTTTCCCCTCAAGAAGCCTTTCGCTGACTATTCTTGTGGAATTTGCAAAGTGATATTTGGAAGCCCATGGAGGGCTATGGTGAATAAGAAAATATGTTCAGATAAAAAGTGGAAAGAAGATTTCTAAGAAACTGTTTTGTTTTCTGTTAATTCGTCTAACAGAGTTACAGTTTTGCCTCAAGAAGCCTTTCGCTAAGACTGTTCTTGTGGAATGTTTAAAGTGATATTTGGAAGCCCATAGATGACTATGGTGAAAAAGGAAATATCGTAATATAAAAACTGAAAAGAGGCTTTCTGAGAAACTACTTTGTGTTCCATTAGTTCATGTCACAGAGTTACAGCTTTTCCCTCAAGAAGCAGTTCACTAAGACTGTTCTTGTGGAATTTGCAAAGTGATATTTGGAAGCCCATAGAGGGCTATGGTGAAAAAGGAAATATCTTCCGATAAAAACTGGAAAGAAGATTCTGAGAAAATACTTTGTTTTCTGTTATTTCATCTCACAGAGTTACAGCTTTCCCCTCAAGTAGCCTTTTGCTAAGACTGTTCTTGTGGAATTTGTAAAGTGATATTTGGAAGCCCTTAGAGGGCTATGGTGAAAAAGCAAATATCTTCAGATGAAAACTGAAAAAAGCTTTCTGAGAAACTGCTTTGCGATCCATAAATACTTCTCGCAGAGTGACAGCTTTCCCCTCAAGAAACCTTTCACTATGACTGTTCTTGAGGAATTTGCAAAGTGATATTTGGAAGCCCATAGAGGGCTATGGTGAAAAAGAAAATATCCTAAGATAAAAACTGAAAAGAAGCTTTCTGAGAAACTGCTTTGTGTTCTGTTATTTCATCTCACAGATTTACAGCTTTCACCTCATGAAGCCTTTCGCTAAGACTGTTGTTCTGGAATTTGCAAAGCTATATTTGCAAGCCCATAGAGGCTATGGTGAGAAAGGATATATCTTCAGTTAAAAATTGGAAAGAAGCTTTCTGAGAAACTGCTTTGTGTTCTGTTAATTCATCTCACAAACTTACAGCTTTCCCCTCAAGAAGCCATTAACTAAGACTGTTCTTGTGGATTTTTCAAAGTGATATTTGAAGCCCATAGAGGCTATGGTGAAAAAGGATATATCTTCAGATAAAAACTGAAAAGAAGCTGTCTGAGAAACTGCTTTGTGATATGTCACTTCACCTCACTAAGTTGCAGCTGTATTTCATAGAGCTGTTTGCTAGACTTATTTCTGTGGAATCTGAGAACCGATATTTCGGATCCCTTTGAAGACTATAGTGCCAAAGTAAATATCCTCCAAAAAAAGTGTGAAGGATGCTTTCTGAGAAACTTCTTTGTGATCTGTGAATTCATCTCACAGAGTTACAGCTTTCCCCTTAAGAAGCCTTTCGCTAATTCTATTCTTGTGGAATTTGCAAAGAGATATTTGTAAGCTCTTTGAGGGCTATGGAGAAAAAGGAAATATCTTCAGATAGAAACTGGAAAGAGGCTTTCTGGGAAACTGCTTTGTGTTCTGTTAATTCATCTCACAAAGCTACAGCTTTCCCCTCAAGAAGCCGTTCAGTAAGACTGTTCTTGTAAAATTTGCAAAGTGATATTTCTAAGCCCATAGAGGGCTATGGTGAAAAAGGATATATCTTCAGATAAAAACTGAAAAAAGCTTTCTGAGAAACTACTTTGTGATATGTGACTTCACTCACTAATTTGCAGCTGTATTTCTCAGAGTTGTTTGCTAGCCTTTTTCTGTGGAATCTGAGAACTGATATTTGGATCCCTTTGAAGACTATAGGGCCAAAGGAAATATCCTCTGATAAAAATGAGAATAAAGCTTTCTGGGAAACTGCTTTGTGATCTGTGAATTCATCTCACAGAGTTACAGCTTTCCCCTTAAGAAGCCTTTCGCTAATTCTATTCTTGTGGAATTTGCAAAGAGATATTTGTAAGCTCTTTGAGGGCTATGGAGAAAAAGGAAATATCTTCAGATAGAAACTGGAAAGAGGCTTTCTGGGAAACTGCTTTGTGTTCTGTTAATTCATCTCACAAACTTACAGCTTTCCCTCAAGAAGCCTTTCGTTAAGACTGCTCTTGTGGAATTTGCAAAGTGATATTTGGAAGCCCATGAGGGCTATGGTGAAAAGGATATATCTTCAGATAAAAACTGAAAAAAGCTTTCTGAGAAACTACTTTGTGATATGTGACTTCACTCACTAATTTGCAGCTGTATTTCTCAGAGTTGTTTGCTAGACTTATTTCTGTGGAATCTGAGAACTGATATTTGGATCCCTTTGAAGACTATAGGGCCAAAGGAAATATCCTCCGATAAAAATGAAAAGAAGCTTTCTGAGAAACTGCTTTGTGGTCCGTGAATTCATCTCAAGAGTTACAACCTTCCCCACAAAAAGCCTTTCGTTTAGACTGTTCTTGTGGAATTTGCAAAGTGATATTTGGAATCCATTGAGGTTATGGTGAAAAAAAATATCTTCAGATAAAAACTGAAAAGAAGCTTTCTGAGAAACTGTTTTGTGATCTGTTAATTCATCTCACAGAGTTACAGCTTTCCTTCAAGAAGCCTTTCTCTAAGACTGTTCTTGTGGAATTTGCAAAGTGATATTGGGAAGCTCATAGAGGACTAGGGTGAAAAGGAAATATCCTAAGATAAAAACTGAAAAGAAGCTTTCTGAGAAACTTCTTTTTGTTCTGTTGATTCATCTCACAGAGTTAGAGTTTTCCCCTCAAGAAGCCGTTCACTAAGACTGTTCTTGTGGAATTTGCAAAGTGATATTGGGAAGCTCATAGAGGACTAGGGTGAAAAAGGGAATATCTTCAGTTGAAAACGGGAAAGAAACTTTCTGAGGAACTGCATTGTGTTCTGTTACTTCATCTCACAGAGTTACAGCTTTCCCCTGAAGAAGCCTTTCGCTAAGACTGTTCTTGTGGAATTTACAAAGAGATATTTGGAAGCCCATAGAGGGCTATGGTGAAGAAGGGAACGTCTTCAGATAAAAACTGAGAAGAAGCTTTCTGAGAAACTGCTTTGTGTTCTGTTAATTCATCTCACAGAGTTACAGCTTTCCCTTCAAGAAGCCGATCACTAAGACTGTTCTTGTGGAATTCTCAAAGTGATATTTGGAAGCCCATAGAGGACTATGGTGAATACGAATATATCTTCAGATAAAAACTGAAAAGAAGCTTTCTGAGAAACTGCTGTGTGATATGTGACTTCCACTCACTAACTTGAATCTGTATTTCATAGTGCTGTTTGCTAGCCTTTTTTTTTTTTTGTGGAATCTGTGAACTGATATTTCGGATCCCTTTGAATACTGTAGGGCCAAAGGAAATATCCTCTGATGAAAATGAGAGTTATACCTGATGTAAATGACGAGTTGATGGGTGCAGCACACCAACATGGCACAAGTATACATATGTAGCAAACCTGCACGTTGTGCACATGTACCCTACAACTTGAAGTTTAATAATAATAAATAAACTTAAAAAAAAAAAAAAGAAAAAAGAAAATGAGAAAGAAGCTTTCTGAGAAACTTCTTTGTGATCTGTGAATTCATCTCACCGAATTACAGCTTTACCCACAGGAAGCCATTTGCAAAGACTGTTCTTCTGGAATTTGCAAAGTGATATTTGGAAGCCCATAGAAGGCTATGGTGAAAAAGGAAATATCCTAAGATAAAAACTAGAAGGAAGCTTTCTGAGAAACTGCTTTGTGTTCTCTTAATTCATCTCACAGAGTTACAGCTTACCTTTAAAGAAGCCTTTCACTAAGACTGTTCTGGTGAAATTTCCAATGTTATATCTGGAAGTCCATAGATGGCTATGATGAAAAAGAAAATATCTTCAGTTAAAAACGGGAAAGAAGCCTTCTGAGAAACTGCTTTCTGTTCTGTTAATTCATATCACAGAGTTACAACTATCCCCTCAAGAAGCCTTTCGCTAAGACTGTTCTTGTGGAATTTGCAAAGTGATATTTGGAAGCCCATAGAGGGCTATTGTGAAAAAGGAAATATCGTAAGATAGAATCTGAAACGAAGCTTTCTAAGAGACTGCTTTGTGTTCTGTTAATTGATCTCACAGAGTTAAAACTTTCCCCACAAAAAGCCGTTCACTAAGACTGTTCTTGTGGAATTTGCAAAGCGATATTTGGAAGCCCATAGAGGGCTATGTTGAAAACGAATATATCTTCAGATAAAAAGTGAAAAGAAGCTTTCTGAGGAACTGCTTTGTGATATGTCACTTCCACTCACTAATTTACAGCTGTATTTCATAGAGCTGTTTCCTAGCCTTATTTCTGTGGAATCTGAAAACTGATATTTCGAATCCCTTTGAAGACTATGGGGCCAAAGGAAATATCCTCCGATAAAAATGAGAAAGAAGTTTTCTGAGAAAGTTCTTTGTCATCTGTGAATTTGTCTCACGGAGTTACAGCTTTCCCCTCAACAAAACTTTAGCTAAGACTGTTCTTGTGTATTTTGCAAAGTGATATTTGGAAGCCCATGGAGGGCTATGGTGAAAAGGAAGTATCTTCAGAGAAAAACAGGAAAGAAGATTTCTGAGAAACTTCTTTGTGTTCTGTTAATTCGTCTCAGAGAGTTACAGCTTTCCCTCGAGAAGACTTTCGCTAAGACTGTTCTTCTGGAATTTGCAAAGTGATATTTGGAAGCCCATAGAGGCCTATGGGGAAAAAGGATATAGCCTAAGATAAAAACTGAAAAGAAGCTTTCTGAGAAACTGCTTGGTGTTCTGTTAATTCATCTCACAGAGTTACAGCTTTCCCCTCAAGAAGCCGTTCACTAAGACTGTTCTTGTGGAATTTGCAAAGTGAAATTTGGAAGCCTATAGAGGGCTAGCGTGAAAAAGGGAATATCTTCAGTTAAAAAAGGCAAAGAAGCTTTCTGAGAAATTGCTTTGTGTTCTGTTAATTCATCTCACAGAGTTACAGCTTTCCCCTAAAGAAGCCTTTCGCTAAGTCTGTTCTTGTGGAATTTGCAAAGTGATATTTGGAAACCCATAGAGGGCTATGGTGAAAAAGGAAACGTCTTCAGATAAAAACTGAAAAGAAGCTTTCTGAGAAACTGCTTTGTGTTCTGTTAATTCATCTCACAGAGCTACAGCTATCCCCTCAAGAAGCCGTTCACTAAGACTGTTCTTGTGGAATTTGCAAAGTGTTATTTGGAAACTCATAGAGGCTATGGTGTAAAAGGATATATCTTCAGTTAAAAACTGAAAAAAGCTTTCTGAGAAGCTGATTTGTGATAAGTGACATCCACTCACTGAGTTACAACTGTATTTCATAGAGCTGTTTCCTAGCCTTATTTGTGTGGAATCTCAGAATTCTTATTTGGATCCTTTGAAGAACATAGGGCTAAAGGAAATATCCTCCGATAAAAGTGAGAGAGAGACTTTCTGAGAAACTTCTTTGTGATCAGTGAATTCGTCTCACAGAGTTACAGCTTTCCCCACAAGAAGCCTTTCAGTGAGACTGTTCTTACGGAATTTTCAAAGTGATATTTGGAAGCCCACAGAGGGCTATGGTGAATAAGAAAATATGCTCATATAAAAACTGAAAAGAAGCTTTCTGAGAAAGTGTTTTGTGTTCTGTTAATTCATCTCACAGAGTTGCAGCTTTCCCCTCAAGAAGCCTTTCGCTTAGATATTCTTGTGGAATTTGCAAAGTGATATTTGCAAGACCATAGGGGGCTATGGTTAAAAAGGAAATATTCTAAGATAAAAACCTTAGAAGCTTTCTGAGAAATTGTTTCGTGTTCTGTTAATTCATCTCACAGAGTCAGAGCTTTCCCCTCAAGATGCCGTTCACTAAGACTGTTCTTTTGGAATTTGCAAAGTGATATTTGGAAGCCGATAGAGGGCTATGGTGAAAAGGAAATATCTTCACTTAAAAACTGGAAAGAAAGTTTCTAAGGAACTTCTTTGTGTTCTGTTAATTCATCTTACAGAGTTACAGCTTTCCACCCAAAGAAGCATTTAGCCTTTCACTAAGACTGTTCTTGGGGAAATTATAAAGTGATATTTGGAAGCCCATAGAGGTCTAGGGTGAAAAAGGATATATCCTAACATAAAAACTGAAAAGACGCTTTCTGAGAAACTGCTTTGTATTCTGTTAATTCATCTCACATATTTTCAGCTTTCCCCTCAAGAAGTCTTTTGCTAAGACTGTTCTTGTGGAATTTGCAAAGTTATATTTCAATCCCATAAATGGCTATGGTGAAAAAGGAAATATCCTAATATAAAAACTGAGAAAAAGCTTTCTGAGAAAATGCTTTGTGTTCTGTTAATTCATCTCACAGAGTTACAGCTTTTTCATCAAAAGTCGTTCACTAAGACTGTTCTTGTGGAATTTGCAATGTAATATTTGGAAGCCCCTAGAGGGCTATGGTGAAAAAGGAAATATCTTCTAATAAAAACTGGAAAGAAGTTTCTGAGAAACTTCTTTGTGTTTTGTTAATTCATCTCACAGAGTTACAACTTTCCCATCAATAAGCCGTTCACTAAGACTGTTCTGGTGCAATTTGCAAAGTGATATTTGGAAGCCTTTAGAGGGCTATGGTGAAAAAGGATATATCTTCAGATAAAAACTGGAAAGAAGCTTTCTGAGAAACTGATTTGTGATCTGTGACTTCCAATCATTAGGTTGTAGGTGTTTTTCGTAGCGCTATTTGCTAGACTTATTTCTGTGGAATCTGATAACTGATATTTGCGATCCCTTTGAAGACTATAAGGCCAAAGAAAATATCCTCCGATAAATATTAGAAAGAAACTTTCTGAGAAACTACTTTGTGTTCTGTGAATTTATCTCACAGAGTTACAGCTTTCCCATCAAGAAGTCTTTCGCTAACACTGTTCTTGTGGAATTTGCAAAGTTATATTAGGAAGCCCATGGAGGGCTATGGTGAAATAGAAAATATGCTCAGATAAAAAGTGGAAAGAAGCTTTCTAAGAAACTGTTTTGTGTTCCGTTAATTCATCTCACAGAGTTACAGCTTTTCCCTCAAGAAGGCGTTCACTAAGACTGTTCTTGTGGAATTTGCAAAGTGATATTTGGAAGCCCATAGAGGGCTATGGTGAAAAAAGAAATATCTTCAGATAAAAACTGGAAAGAAGCTTACTGAGAAACTGCTTTCTGTTGTGTTAATTCATGTCACAGAGTTATAGCTTTCCCCTCAAGAAGCTTTTCGTTAAGACTGTTCTTGTGGAATTTTCAAAGTGATATTTGGAAGACCATAGAGGGCTATGGTGAAAAAGGTTAAATCCTAAGATAAAAACTGTAAGGAAGCTTTCTGAGAAACTGCTTTGTGTTCTGTTGATTTATCGCAGAGAGTTACAGCATTTCCCTCAAGAAACCGTTCACTAAGACTGTTCTTGTGGAATGTGCAAAGTGATATTTGAAAGCCCATAGAGGGATACAGTGAAAAAGGATATATCTTCAGATAAAAACTGAAAAGAGGCTTTCTGAGAAACTGCTTTGTGATATGTGATTTCCACTCACTACGTTATGCGTGTATTTTGTTGAGTTGTTTGCTAGCCTTTTTACTGTGTATTCTGAGAACTGTTATTTCGGATCCCTTTGAAGACTATAGGGCCAAAGGAAACATCCTCCAAAAAAGTGAGAAAAAAGATTTCTTAGAACCTTCTTTGGGATCTGTGAATTCATCTCACAGAGTTACAGCTTTCCCCTCAAGAAGCCTTTCGCTGACTATTCTTGTGGAATTTGCAAAGTGATATTTGGAAGCCCATGGAGGGCTATGGTGAATAAGAAAATATGTTCAGATAAAAAGTGGAAAGAAGATTTCTAAGAAACTGTTTTGTTTTCTGTTAATTCGTCTAACAGAGTTACAGTTTTGCCTCAAGAAGCCTTTCGCTAAGACTGTTCTTGTGGAATGTTTAAAGTGATATTTGGAAGCCCATAGATGACTATGGTGAAAAGGAAATATCGAATATAAAAACTGAAAAGAAGCTTTCTGAGAAACTACTTTGTGTTCCATTAGTTCATGTCACAGAGTTACAGCTTTTCCCTCAAGAAGCAGTTCACTAAGACTGTTCTTGTGGAATTTGCAAAGTGATATTTGGAAGCCCATAGAGGGCTATGGTGAAAAAGGAAATATCTTCCGATAAAAACTGGAAAGAAGATTCTGAGAAAATACTTTGTTTTCTGTTATTTCATCTCACAGAGTTACAGCTTTCCCCTCAAGTAGCCTTTTGCTAAGACTGTTCTTGTGGAATTTGTAAAGTGATATTTGGAAGCCCTTAGAGGGCTATGGTGAAAAAGCAAATATCTTCAGATGAAAACTGAAAAAAGCTTTCTGAGAAACTGCTTTGCGATCCATAAATACTTCTCGCAGAGTGACAGCTTTCCCCTCAAGAAACCTTTCACTATGACTGTTCTTGAGGAATTTGCAAAGTGATATTGAGAAGCCCATAGAGGGCTATGGTGAAAAAGGAAATATCCTAAGATAAAAACTGAAAAGAAGCTTTCTGAGAAACTGCTTTGTGTTCTGTTATTTCATCTCACAGATTTACAGCTTTCACCTCATGAAGCCTTTCGCTAAGACTGTTGTTCTGGAATTTGCAAAGCTATATTTGCAAGCCCATAGAGGGCTATGGTGAGAAAGGATATATCTTCAGTTAAAAATTGGAAAGAAGCTTTCTGAGAAACTGCTTTGTGTTCTGTTAATTCATCTCACCGAATTACAGCTTTTCCCTCAAGAAGCCATTAACTAAGACTGTTCTTGTGGATTTTTCAAAGTGATATTTCGAAGCCCATAGAGGGCTATGGTGGAAAAGGATATATCTTCAGATAAAAACTGAAAAGAAGCTGTCTGAGAAACTGCTTTGTGATATGTCACTTCACCTCACTAAGTTGCAGCTGTATTTCATAGAGCTGTTTGCTAGACTTATTTCTGTGGAATCTGAGAACCGATATTTCGGATCCCTTTGAAGACTATAGGGCCAAAGGAAATATCCTCCGATTAAAATGAGAAAAAAGCTTTCTGAGAAACTTCTTTGTGATCTGTGAATTCATCTCACAGAGTTACAGCTTTCCCCTTAAGAAGCCTTTCGCTAATTCTATTCTTGTGGAATTTGCAAAGAGATATTTGTAAGCTCTTTGAGGGCTATGGAGAAAAAGGAAATATCTTCAGATAGAAACTGGAAAGAGGCTTTCTGGGAAACTGCTTTGTGTTCTGTTAATTCATCTCACAAACTTACAGCTTTCCCCTCAAGAAGCCTTTCGTTAAGACTGCTCTTGTGGAATTTGCAAAGTGATATTTGGAAGCCCATAGAGGGCTATGGTGAAAAAGGATATATCTTCAGATAAAAACTGAAAAAAGCTTTCTGAGAAACTACTTTGTGATATGTGACTTCCACTCACTAATTTGCAGCTGTATTTCTCAGAGTTGTTTGCTAGCCTTTTTTCTGTGGAATCTGAGAACTAATATTTCAGATGCCTTTGAAGAATATAGGGCCAATGGAAATATCCTCCGATAAAAATGAAAAAGAAGCTTTCTGAGAAACTGCTTTGTGGTCCGTGAATTCATCTCAAAGAGTTACAACCTTCCCCACAAAAAGCCTTTCGTTTAGACTGTTCTTGTGGAATTTGCAAAGTGATATTTGGAATCCCATTGAGGGTTATGGTGAAAAAAAATATGCTTAGATAAAAACTGGAAAGAAGCTTTGTGAGAAACTGTTTTGTGATCTGTTAATTCATCTCACAGAGTTACAGCTTTCCCTTCAAGAAGCCTTTCTCTAAGACTGTTCTTGTGGAATTTGCAAAGTGATATGTGGAAGCCCATAGAGGGCTATGGTGAAAAACGAAATAATCTAAGATAGAAATTGAAAAGAATCTTTCTGAGAAACTTCTTTTTGTTCTGTTGATTCATCTCACAGAGTTAGAGTTTTCCCCTCAAGAAGCCGTTCACTAAGACTGTTCTTGTGGAATTTGCAAGTGATATTTGGAAGCCCATAGAGGGCTACGGTGAAAAAGGATGTACCCTCATTTAGAAACTGAAAAGAAGCTTTTTGAGAAACCACTTTGTGATATGTGACTTCCACTCACTGAGTTACAGCTGTATTTCATAGATCTGTTTGCTAGCCTTATTTCCGTGGAATCTGAGAACTGATATTTCGGATCCCTTTGAAGACTATAGGGCCAAAGGAAATATCCTCCAATAAAAATGAGAAAGAAGCTTTCTGAGAAACTTATTGTGACTTGTGAATTCATGTCACAGAGTTACAGGTTTCCCCTTAAGAAGTCTTTCGCTAAGACTGTCATTGTGGAATTTGCAAAGTGATATTTAGATGCCCATAGAGGGCTATGTTGAAAAAGGAAATATCTTCAGATAAAAACTGGAAAGAAACTTTTTCAGAAACTGCTTTGTTTTCTGTTAATTCACCTCACAGATTTACAGCTTTCATTTGAAGAAGCCTTCCAAATATCACTTTGCAAATTCCACAAGAAGAGTCTTAACGAAAGTCTTCTTGAGGGAAAAGCTTTAACTCTGTGAGATGAATTAACAGAACACAAAGCCGTTTCTCAGAAAGCTTCTTTCCAGTTTTCAACTGTTGCTCAGAAAGCTTCTTTCCAGTTTTTAACTGAAGATATTTCCTTTTCCACCATAGCTTTCTATGGGCTTCCAAATATCACTTTGCAAATTCCACAAGAACAGTCTTATTGAACGGCTTCTTGAGGGGAAAGCTGTAACTCTGTGAGACGAGTTAACACAACACAAAACAGTTTTGCAGAAAGCTTCTTTTCAGTTTTTATCGTAGAATATTTCCTTTTTCACCATAGCCCTCTATGGGCTTTCAAATATCACTTTGCAAATTCCACAGGAAGAGACTTAGTGAACAGCTTCTTGAGGGAAAAGCTGTAACTCTGTGAGATGAATTCACAGATCACAAAGAATTTTCTCAGAAAGCTTCTTTCTCACTTCTAGCAGAGGATACTTCCCTTGACCCTATAGTCTTCAAAGGGATCCCAAATAACAGTTCTCAGATTCCACAGCAATAAGGGTAGCAGACAGCTCTACTAAAAACAGCTGTAACTCAGTGAGTGGAAGTCACATATCTAAAGCGGTTTCTCAGAAAGACTTCTGTTCAGTTTTTAATTGATGATATATCCTTTTTCACCATAGCCCTCTATGGGCTTGGAAATATCACTTTGAAAATTCCATAAGAACAGTCTTAGTGATTGGCTTCTTGAGTGGACAGTTGTAACTCGGTGAATAAATTAACAGAACACAAAGTAGTTTCTCCGAAAGCTTGTTTTTGTTTTTAATCTTAGGATATTTCCTTTTTCACCATAGCCCTGTATGGCTTCCAAATATCACTTTTCAAATTCCACAAGAACAGTCTTAGCGAAATTCTTCTTGAGGTTAAAGCTGTAACTCCTTGAAATGAATTAACAGAACACAAAGCAGTTTCTCAAAATTCTTCTTTGCAGTTTTTATCTGAGCATATTTTCCTTTTCACCCTAGCCCTCTATGGAATTCCAAATATCACTTTGCAAATTTCACAAGAACAGGGTAAGTGAACGGTTTCTTGTGGGGAAAGCTGTAACTCTGTGAGATGAATTAACAGAACTCAAGGCAGTTTCTCAGAAAGCTTCTTTCCAGTTTTTATCTTAGTATATTTCCTTTTTCACAATTGCCCTCTACGGGTTCCAAATTTCACTTTGCAAATTCCAAAAGAACAGTCTTAGCGAAAGGCTACTTGAGGGGAAAGCTGTAACTCTGTGAGATGAATTAACAGAACACAAAGCAGTTTCTCAGAAAACTTCTTTCCAGTTTTTATCTGAAAATATTTCCTTTTTCACCATAGACCTCTATGGGCTTCGAAATATCACTTTGCAAATTCCACAAGAACAGTCTTAACCAAAGGCTTTTTGAGGGGAAAGCTGTAACTCTGTGAGATGAATTCACAGATCACAAAGAAGTTTCTCAGAAAACTTCTTTCTCACTATTATCGGAGCATATGTCCTTTGGCCCTTTAGTCTTCAAAGAGATCCGAAATAACAGTTTTCAGATTACACAAAAATAAGACTAGCAAACTGCTCTACGAAACAGCTATAACTCAGTGACTGAAAGTCACATATCACAAAGCAGTTTCTCAGAAAGCTTCTTTTCAGTTTTTAACTGAAGATATATTCTTTTTCACCATAGCCCTCTTTGGGCTTCCAAATATCATTTTGCAAATTCCACAAGAACAGTCTTAGTTAACGGCTTCCTGAGGGGAAAGCTGTAACTCTTTGAGATGAATTAACAGAACACAAAGCAGTTTCTCTGAAAGCTTCTTTCCAGTTTTTATCTGAAGATATTTCCTTTTCCACCAGAGCCCTCTCTGGGCTTCCAAATATCACTCAGAAAATCCCACAAGAACAACGTTGATGAACGGCTTCTTGAGGCAAAACCTGTAACACTGTGAGATGATTTCACGGAACACAAAGCAGCTTCTCAGAAGGATTCTCTTCAGTTTTTATCTTACGATATTTCCTTTTTCACCATAGCCCTCTATGGGCTTCAAAATATCACTTTGCAAATTCCACAAGAACAGTCTTAGTGAACGGCTTCTTGAGGGGAATGCTGTAACTCTGTGAGATGAATTAACAGAACAGAAATCAGTTTCTCAGAAAGCGTCTTTTCAGTTTTTATCTTAGGATATTTCCTTTTTCACCATAGCCCACTATAGACTTCCAAATATCCCTTTGCAAATTCCACAAGAACAGACTTAGCAAAAGGCTTCTTGAGGGGAAAGATGTAACTCTGTGAGATGAATTAACAGAACACAGAGCAGTTTCTCCGAAAGCTTCTTTCCAGTTTTTAACGGAAGATTCTTCCATTTTTACCATAGCCCTCTATGGGCTTCCAAATATCACTTTGCCAATTCCACAAGAACAGCCTTAGCGAAAGGCTTCTTGAAGGGAATGCTGTAACTCTGTGAGATGAATTATCAGAACACAAAGCAGTTTCTCAGAAAGCTTCTTTCCAGTTTTTAAAGGAAGATATTTCCTTTTTCACCATTGCCCTCTAAGGGCTTCCAAATATCACTTTGCCAATTCCACAAGAACAGACATAGCGACAGGCTTCTTGAAGGGAAAGATGCAACTCTGTGAGATGAATTAACATATCACAAATAAGTTTCTGAGAAGCTTCTCTCTCTTTTTCATTGGAGGATATTTCCTTTGGCCCTATAGACTTCAATGGGATCCGAATTTATCTGTTCTTCTGGAATTTGCAAAGTGATATTTGGAAGCCCATTGAGGGCTATGGTGAAAAAGGAAATATCCTAGGATAAAAATTGAAAAGAAGCTTTCTGAGAAACTGCTTTGTGTTGTGTTAATTCATCTCACAAAATTACAGTTTTCCCCTCAAGAAGCCTTTCGCAAAGGCTGTTCTTGCGGAATTAGCAAAGTGATATATTGGAAGCCCATATAGGGCTGTGATGAAAAAGGAAATATCCTAAGAGAAAAACTGAAAAGAAGCTTTTGAGAAACTGCTTTGTGTTCTCTTAATTCTTCTCAAAGAGTTACAGCTTTTTCCTCAAGAAGCCGTTCACTAAGACGGTTCTTGTGGAATTTGCAAAGTGATATTTGGAAGTCCACAGAGTGCTATGGTGAAAAAGGATATATCTTCAGTTAAAAACTGAAAAGAAGCTTTCTGAGAAAATGCTTTGTTATATGTGACTTCCACTCACTGAGTTACAGCTGTATTTCGTAGAGCTGTTTGCTGGCCTTATTTCTGTGGAATCGGAGCACTGTTATTTCGGATCCCTTTGAAGACTATAGAAGCAAAGGAAATATCCTCCGATAAAAGTGAGAAAGAAATTTTCTGAGAAACTTATTTGTGATCAGTGAATCATCTCACAGAGCTACAGCTTTTCCCTCAAGAAGACACTCACTAAGACTGTTCTTGTGAAATTTGCAAAGTGATATTTGGAAGCCCGTAGAGGGCTACGGCAGAAAAGGAAATATCTTCAGTTAAAACTGGAGAGAAGCTTTCTGAATGACGGTTTTGTGTTCTGATAATTCATATCACAAATTTACAGCTTTACTCTCAAGAGGTCTTTCGCTAAGACTGTTCTTGTGGAATTTCTAAGCTGATATCTGTAAGCCCATAGATGGTGAAAAAGGAAATATGTTCAGTTAAAAACTGGAAAGAACCTTTCCGAGAAACGGCTTTTTGTTCTGTTAATACAACTCAGAATGTTACATCTTTCCCCTCAAGAAGGCGTTCGCAAAGACTGTTCTTGTGGAATTTGCAAAGTGATATTTAGAAGCCCATAGAGGGCTATGGTGATAAAGGAAATATCATAAGATAAAAACTGAAAAGAAGCTTTCTGAGAAACTGCTTTGTGATATGTGACTTCCACTCACTGAGTTACAGGTCTATTTCATAGAGCTGTTTTACATGCCTTTTTTCTGTGGAATCTGAGATCTGTTATTTTGGATCCCTTTAACGACTATAGGGCCAAGGGAAGTATCATCCGATAAAAGTGAGAAAGAAGCTTTATGAGAAACTTCTTTGTGATCTGTGAATTCATCTCACATAGTTACAGCTTTCCTTTCAAGAAGCCTTTCGCTAATACTGTTCTTGTTGAATTTGCAAAGTGATATTTGGAAGCCCATAGAGGGTTATGTTGAAAAAGGAAATATCTTCAGATAAAAACTGGAAAGAAGCATTCTGAGAATCTGCTTTGTGATGCGTGACTTCCACTCACTGAGATAGAGCTGTATTTCATAGAGCTGTTTGTTAACCTTATATCTGTGGAATCTGAGAACTGTTATTTTGGATCCCTTTGAAGACTATAGTACGATAGGAAATATTCTCAGATAAAAGTGAGAAAGAAGCTTTCTGAGAAACTTCTTTGTTATCTGTTAATTCATCTCACAGAGTTAGAGCTTTCCCCTGAAGAAGCCTTTCGTTAAGACTGTTCTTGTGGAATTTGCAAAGTGCTATTTGGAAGCCCATGGAGGGCTATGGTGAAGAAGAAAATATGTTCAGATAAAAACTGGAAAGAAGCTTTCTGAGAAACTGTTTTGTGTTCTGTTAAATCATTTCACAGAGTTGCAGTATTCCCCTCAAGAAGCCTTTCACTAAGACTAATCTTGAGGAATTTACAAAGTGATATTTGGAAGCGCATAGAAGGCTAAGGTGAAAAAGGAAATATCCTACGATAAAAACTGAAAAGAAGCTTTCTGAGAAACTGCTCTTGCTCTGTTAGTTCATTTCACAGAGTTACAGCTTTCCCCTAAAGAAGCCGTTCACTAAGACTGTTCTTGTGGAATGTGCAAATTGCTATTTGGAATCCCATAGAAAGCTATGGTGAAAAAGGAAGTATCTCCAGATAAACACTGGAAAGAAGCTTTTGGAGAAACTACTTTGTGTTCCATTAATTCATCTCACAGAGTTTCAGCTTTGCCCTCAGGAAGCCGTTCACTAAGACTGTTCTTTTGGAATTTGCAAAGTGATATTTTTAAGCCCATAGAGGGCTGCAGTGAATAAGGAAATATCCTCAGATAAAAACTGGAAAGAAGCTTTCTGAGAAACTGCTTTGTGTTCTGTTAATTCATCTCACAGTGTTACAGCTTTCCCCTCAAGAAGCCATTCATTAAGACTGTTCTTGTGGAATTTGCAAAGTGATATATGGAATCCCATAGAGGGCTATGGTGAAAAAAAGAATTATCTTCAGTTAAAAACTGGAAAGAAGCTTTCTGATAAACTGCTTTGTGTTGTGTTAATTCATCTAATAAAGTTACACCTTTCTCCTCAACAAGCCTTTCGCTAAGACTGTTCGACTGGAATTTGCAAAGTGATATTTGGAAGCCCATAGAGGACTATGGTGAAAAAGTAAATGTCCTCAGATAAAAACTGGAAAGAAGCTTTCTGAGAAACTGCTTTCTGTTCTGTTATTTCATCTCATTGGGTTGCAGCTTTCCCCTCAAGGAGCCGTTCACTAAGACTGTTCTTGTGGAATTTGCAAAGTGATATTTTGAAGCCCTATAGTGCTATGGTGAAAAGGATATATCTCAAGATAAAAACTGAAAAGAAGCTTTCTGAGAAACTGCTTTGTGATATGTGACTTCCACTGACTGAGTTACAGCTGTATTTTGTAGAGCTGTTTCTAGCCTTTTTCTGTGGAATCTGAGAACTGATATTTCGGATACCTTTAAAGACTATAGGGCCAAAGGAAATATCCTCCTATATAAATGAGAATGAAGGTTTCTGAGAAACTTCTTTGTGATCTGTGAATTCATCTCACAGAGTTAGAGCTTTCCCCTCAATAAGCCTTCGCTAAGACTGTTCTTGTGGAATTTGCAAAGTGATATTTGGAAGCCCATAGAGGGCTATGGTGGAAAAGGAAATATCTTCAGATAACACTGGAAAGAAGCTTTCTGAGAAACTGCTTTGTGATGAGTGACTTCCACTCACTGAGATACAGCTGTATTTCGTAGAGCTGTTTGCCAGCCTTATTTCTGTGAAATCGAGAACTGTTATTTCGGATCCCTTTCAAGACTATAGGGCCAAAGGAAATATCCTCTGATAAAAGTGAGAAAGAAGCTTTCTAGAAACGTCTTTGTGATCTCTGAATTCATCTCACAGAGTTAGAGCTTTCCCTGAAAACGTCTTTCACTTAGATTGTTCTTGTGGAATTTTCAAAGTGCTATTTGGAAGCCCTTGGAGCTATGGTGAAAAGAAAAGATATTCAGATAAAAACTGGAAAGAATCTATCTGAGAAACTGTTTTTGTACTGTTAAATCATGTCACAGAGTTACAGCTTTCCTACAGAAGCCTTTCGCTACTACTGTTCTTGTGGAATTTGCAAATGGATATTTGAAGCCCATGGAGGGCTATAGTGAAAAGGAAATATCCTCAGATAAAACTCTAAAGAAGCTTTCTGAGAAACTGCTTTGTGTTCTGTGAATTCATCTCACAGAGTTACAGCTTTCCCTTCCAGAAGCCGTTCGCTAAGACTGTTCTTTTGGAATATGCAAAGGGATATTTGGAAGCCCTTAGAGTCGTATGGTGAAAAAGGAAATATCCTCAGATGAAAACTTGAAAGACGCTTTTTGAGAAACTGCTTTGTGATTTGTGACTTCCACTCACTGACTTACAGCTGTATTTCCAGGAGCTATTTGCTGGCCTTATTTCTGTTGATTCTGAAAACTGATATTTCGGATCCCTTTGAAGACTATAGTGAAAAGGAAATATCCTCTGATAAAAATAAGATAGAAGCTTTCTGAAAACTTCTTTGTGATCTGTGAATTCATCTCACAGTGTTACAGCTTTCTTCCCAAGAAGTCTTTCTCTAAGTCTGTTCTTGTGGAATTTGCAAAGTGAAATTTGGAAGCGCATGGAGGGCTATGGTGAAAAGGGAAATATCCTCAGATAAAAACTGGAAAGAAGCTTTCTGAGAAACTGCTTTGTGTTCTGAGATTTCATCTCACAGAGTTACAGCTTTGCCCTCCAGAAGCCCTTCGCTAAGACTGTTCTTGTGGAATTTGAAAAGGGATATTTGGAAGCTCATGGAGTCCTATGGTGAAAAAGAAAATATCCTTAGATGAAAACTGGAAAGAAGCTTTCTGACAAACTGCTTTGGATGTGTGACTTCCACTCAGTGAGTTACAGTTGTATTTCGTGGACCGTTTGCTAGACTTCTTTCTGTGGAACCTGAGAACTGATATTTCGGATCCCTTGGAAGACTATAGGGCCTAAGGAAATATCCTCCGATTAAAATGAGAAAGAAGCTTTCTAAGAAACTTCTTTGTGATCTGTGAATTCATCTCCCAGAGTTACAGCTTTCCCCTCAAGAAGCCTTTCGCTATGACTGTTTTTGTGGAATTTGCAAAGTGATATTTTGAAGCCCATGGAGGGCTATGGTGAAAAGGGAAATATCCTCAGATAATAACTGGAAAGAAACTTTCTGAGAAACTGCTTTGTTTTCTGTGATTTCATCTCACAGAATGACAGCATTCCCCTCCACAAGCCGTTGGCTAAAACTGTTCTTGTGGAATTTGCAAAGGGATATTTGGAATCCCTAGAGGCCTACGGTGAAAAAGAAAATATCCTCAGAAGAAAACTGGAAAGAAGGTTTCTGAGAAACTGCTTTGTCATGTGGAACTTCCACTCAGTGAGTTACAGCGGTATTTCATGCAGCAGTTTGCTAGCCTTATTTTTGTGGAATCTGAGAACTGATATTTCGGATCCCGTGGAAGTCTATAGGGCCCAAGGAAATATTCTCCAATGAAAATGAGAAAGAGCTTTCTGAGAAACTTCTTTGAGATCTGTGAATTCATCTCCCAGAGTTACAGCTTTTCTCTCAAGAAGCCTTTCACTAAGACTGTTCTTGTGGAATTTGCAAAGTGATATTTGGAAGCCCAAGGATGGCTATGGTGAAAAGGGAAATATCCTCAGATAAAAGCTGGAAAGAAGCTTTCTGGGAAACTTCTTTGTGTTCTGTGAGTTCATCTCACCGAGTTACAACTGTCCCCTCCAGAAGCCGTTCGCTAAGACTGTTCTTGTGGAATTTACAAAGGGATATTTGGAAGCCCATAGAGGCCTACAGTGGAAAAGAAAATATCCTCAGATGAAAACTGGTAAGAAGCTATCAGAGAAACTGCTTTGTGATGTGTGATTTCCACTCACTGACTTTCAGCTGTATTTTGTGGAGCTGTTTGCTAGCCTTATTTCTGTGGAATCTGAGAACTGATATTTCAGACCCCTTGAAAGACTATAGGGCCAAAGGAAATATCCTCCGATCAAAATGAGATAGAAGCTCTCTGAGAAACTTCTTTGTGATCTGTGAATTCATTTCCCAGAGTTAGAGCTTTCCCCTCAAGAAGCCTTTCGCTAAGACTGTTCTTGTGGAATTTGCAAAGTGATATTTGGAAGCCCATGGAGGCTATGGTGAGAAGGAAATATCCTCACATAAAAAATAGAAAGAAGCTTTCTGAGAAACTGCTTTGTGTTCTGTGAATTCATCTCACAGAGTTACAGTTTTCCCCTCCAGAAGCCGTTCACTAAGAGTGTTCTTGTGGAATTTGCAAAGGGATATTTGGAAAGCCATAGAGGCCTATGGTGAAAAAGAAAATATCCTCAGATTAAAACTGGAAAGAAGCTTTCTGAGAATCTGCTTTGTGATGTGTGACTTCCACTCACTGACTTACAGCTGTATTTCATGGAGCTGTTTGCTAGCCTTCTTTCTGTGGAACCTGAGAACTGATATTTCGGATCCCTTTGAAGACTATAGGGCAAAAGGAAATATCCTCCGATCAAAATGAGAAGGAAGCTTCTGAGAAACTTCTTTGTGATCTGTGAATTCATCTCACAGAGTTACAGCTTTCCCCTCCAGAAGCCATTCGCTAAGACTGTTCTTGTGGAATTTGCAAAGGGATATTTGGAGGCCCATAGAGGCCTATGGTGAAAAAGAAAATATCCTCAGATGAAAACTGGAAAGAATCTTTCTGAGAATGTGCTTTGTGATGTGTGACTTCCACTGACTGAGTTACAGCTGTATTTCGTTGAGCTGTTTGCTAGCCTTATTTCTGTGGAATCTGAGAAATGATATTTCGGATCCCTTTGAGGACTATAGGGCCAAAGGAAATATCCTCCAATCAAAATGAGAAAGAAGCTTTCTGAGAAACTTCTTTTTGATCTGTGAATTCATCTCACAGAGTTACAGATTTCCCCTCAAGAAGCCTTTCGCTAGCACTGTTCTCGTGGAATTTGCAAAGTGATATTTGGAAGCCAGTGGAGGGCTGTGGTGAAAAGGGAAATATTCTCAGATAAAAACTGGAAAGAAGCTTTCCGAGAAACTGCTTTGTGTCCTGTGAATTCATCTCACAGAGTTACAGCTTTCCCCTCCAGAAGCTGTTCGCTAAGACTGTTCTTGTGGAATTTTCAAGTGATATTAGGAAGCCCTTAGAGGCCTATGCTGAAAAGTAAATATCCTCAGATGAAAACTGGAAAGAAACTTGCTGAGAAACTGCTTTGTGATGTGTTACTTCATCTCACAGTGTTACAGCTTTCCCTCAAGAAGCCATTCATTAAGACTGTTCTTGTGGAATTTGCAAAGTGATATATGGAATCCCATAGAGGGCTATGGTGAAAAAAAGAATTATCTTCAGTTAAAAACTGGAAAGAAGCTTTCTGATAAACTGCTTTGTGTTGTGTTAATTCATCTAATAAAGTTACACCTTTCTCCTCAACAAGCCTTTCGCTAAGACTGTTCGACTGGAATTTGCAAAGTGATATTTGGAAGCCCATAGAGGACTATGGTGAAAAAGTAAATGTCCTCAGATAAAAACTGGAAAGAAGCTTTCTGAGAAACTGCTTTCTGTTCTGTTATTTCATCTCATTGGGTTGCAGCTTTCCCCTCAAGGAGCCGTTCACTAAGACTGTTCTTGTGGAATTTGCAAAGTGATATTTTGAAGCCCTATAGTGCTATGGTGAAAAAGGATATATCTCAAGATAAAAACTGAAAAGAAGCTTTCTGAGAAACTGCTTTGTGATATGTGACTTCCACTGACTGAGTTACAGCTGTATTTTGTAGAGCTGTTTCCTAGCCTTTTTTCTGTGGAATCTGAGAACTGATATTTCGGATACCTTTAAAGACTATAGGGCCAAAGGAAATATCCTCCTATATAAATGAGAATGAAGGTTTCTGAGAAACTTCTTTGTGATCTGTGAATTCATCTCACAGAGTTAGAGCTTTCCCCTCAATAAGCCTTTCGCTAAGACTGTTCTTGTGGAATTTGCAAAGTGATATTTGGAAGCCCATAGAGGGCTATGGTGGAAAAGGAAATATCTTCAGATAACACTGGAAAGAAGCTTTCTGAGAAACTGCTTTGTGATGAGTGACTTCCACTCACTGAGATACAGCTGTATTTCGTAGAGCTGTTTGCCAGCCTTATTTCTGTGAAATCGGAGAACTGTTATTTCGGATCCCTTTCAAGACTATAGGGCCAAAGGAAATATCCTCTGATAAAAGTGAGAAAGAAGCTTTCCTAGAAACGTCTTTGTGATCTCTGAATTCATCTCACAGAGTTAGAGCTTTCCCCTGAAAACGTCTTTCACTTAGATTGTTCTTGTGGAATTTTCAAAGTGCTATTTGGAAGCCCTTGGAGGGCTGCGGTGAAAAAGAAAAGATATTCAGATAAAAACTGGAAAGAATCTATCTGAGAAACTGTTTTTTGTACTGTTAAATCATGTCACAGAGTTACAGCTTTCCCCTACAGAAGCCTTTCGCTACGACTGTTCTTGTGGAATTTGCAAATGGATATTTGAAAGCCCATGGAGGGCTATAGTGAAAAGGGAAATATCCTCAGATAAAAACTCTAAAGAAGCTTTCTGAGAAACTGCTTTGTGTTCTGTGAATTCATCTCACAGAGTTACAGCTTTCCCTTCCAGAAGCCGTTCGCTAAGACTGTTCTTTTGGAATATGCAAAGGGATATTTGGAAGCCCTTAGAGTCGTATGGTGAAAAAGGAAATATCCTCAGATGAAAACTTGAAAGACGCTTTTTGAGAAACTGCTTTGTGATTTGTGACTTCCACTCACTGACTTACAGCTGTATTTCCAGGAGCTATTTGCTGGCCTTATTTCTGTTGATTCTGAAAACTGATATTTCGGATCCCTTTGAAGACTATAGTGAAAAGGAAATATCCTCTGATAAAATAAGATAGAAGCTTTCTGAAAACTTTTGTGATCTGTGAATTCATCTCACAGTGTTACAGCTTTCTTCCCAAGAAGTTCTCTAAGACTGTTCTTGTGGAATTTGCAAAGTGATATTTGGAAGCGCATGGAGGGCTATGGTGAAAAGAAAATATCCTCAGATAAAAACTGGAAAGAAGCTTTCTGAGAAACTGCTTTGTGTTCTGAGATTTCATCTCACAGAGTTACAGCTTTGCCCTCAGAAGCCGTTCGCTAAGACTGTTCTTGTGGAATTTGAAAAGGGATATTTGGAAGCTCATGAGTCCTATGGTGAAAAGAAAATATCCTTAGATGAAAACTGGAAAGAAGCTTTCTGACAAACTGCTTTGGATGTGTGACTTCCACTCAGTGAGTTACAGTTGTTTCGTGGACCGTTGCTGCTTCTTTCTGTGGAACCTGAGAACTGATATTTGGATCCCTTGGAGACTATAGGGAAAAAGGAAATATCCTCCGATGAAAATGAGAAAGAAGCTTTCTGAGAAACTTCTTTGTGATCTGTGAATTCATCTCCCAGAGTTACAGCTTTCCCCTCAAGAAGCCTTTCGCTAAGACTGTTCTTGTGGAATTTGCAAAGTGATATTTTGAAGCCCATGGAGGCTATGGTGAAAAGGGAAATATCCTCAGATAAAAACTGGAAAGAAACTTTCTGAGAAACTGCTTTGTGTTCTGTGAATTCATCTCACAGAGTTACAGCTTTCCCCTCCAGAAGCCGTTTGCTAAGACTGTTCTTGTGGAATTTGCAAAGGGATATTTGGAAGCCCATAGAGGCCTATGGTGAAAAAGAAAATATCCTCAGATGAAAACTGGAAAGAAGGTTTCTGAGAAACTGCTTTGTGATGTGTGACTTCCACTCACTGAATTACAGCTGTATTTCATGGAGCTGTTTGCTAGCCTTATTTTTGTGGAATCTGAGAACTGATATTTCGGATCCCTTTGGAACTATAGGGCCAAGGAAATATCCTCAATGAAAATGAGAAAGAAGCTTTCTGAGAAACTTCTTTGAGATCTGTGAATTCATCTCCCAGAGTTACAGCTTTTCTCTCAAGAAGCCTTTCACTAAGACTGTTCTTGTGGAATTTGCAAAGTGATATTTGGAAGCCCAAGGATGGCTATGGTGAAAAGGGAAATATCCTCAGATAAAAGCTGGAAAGAAGCTTTCTGGGAAACTTCTTTGTGTTCTGTGAATTCATCTCACAGAGTTACAGTTTTCCCCTCCAGAAGCCGTTCACTAAGAGTGTTCTTGTGGAATTTGCAAAGGGATATTTGGAAGCCCATAGAGGCCTACAGTGGAAAAGAAAATATCCTCAGATGAAAACTGGTAAGAAGCTATCAGAGAAACTGCTTTGTGATGTGTGATTTCCACTCACTGACTTTCAGCTGTATTTTGTGGAGCTGTTTGCTAGCCTTATTTCTGTGGAATCTGAGAACTGATATTTCAGACCCCTTGAAAGACTATAGGGCCAAAGGAAATATCCTCCGATCAAAATGAGATAGAAGCTCTCTGAGAAACTTCTTTGTGATCTGTGAATTCATTTCCCAGAGTTAGAGCTTTCCCCTCAAGAAGCCTTTCGCTAAGACTGTTCTTGTGGAATTTGCAAAGTGATATTTGGAAGCCCATGGAGGGCTATGGTGAGAAGGGAAATATCCTCACATAAAAAATAGAAAGAAGCTTTCTGAGAAACTGCTTTGTGTTCTGTGAATTCATCTCACAGAGTTACAGTTTTCCCCTCCAGAAGCCGCGCTTCACTAAGAGTGTTCTTGTGGAATTTGCAAAGGGATATTTGGAAAGCCATAGAGGCCTATGGTGAAAAAGAAAATATCCTCAGATTAAAACTGGAAAGAAGCTTTCTGAGAATCTGCTTTGTGATGTGTGACTTCCACTCACTGACTTACAGCTGTATTTCATGGAGCTGTTTGCTAGCCTTCTTCTGTGGAACCTGAGAACTGATATTTCGGATCCCTTGAAGACTATAGGGCAAAAGGAAATATCCTCCGATCAAAATGAGAAAGAAGCTTCTGAGAAACTTCTTTGTGATCTGTGAATTCATCTCACAGAGTTACAGCTTTCCCCTCCAGAAGCCATTCGCTAAGACTGTTCTTGTGGAATTTGCAAAGGGATATTTGGAAGCCCATAGAGGCCTATGGTGAAAAAGAAAATATCCTCAGATGAAAACTGGAAAGAATCTTTCTGAGAAATTGCTTTGTGATGTGTGACTTCCACTCACTGAGTTACAGCTGTATTTCGTGGAGCTGTTTGCTAGCCTTATTTCTGTGGAATCTGAGAACTGATATTTCGGATCCCTTTGAGGACTATAGGGCCAAAGGAAATATCCTCCAATCAAAATGAGAAAGAAGCTTTCTGAGAAACTTCTTTTTGATCTGTGAATTCATCTCACAGAGTTACAGATTTCCCTCAAGAAGCCTTTTCGCTAGCACTGTTCTCGTGGAATTTGCAAGTGATATTTGGAAGCCAGTGGAGGGCTGTGGTGAAAAGGGAAATATTCTCAGATAAAAACTGGAAAGAAGCTTTCCGAGAAACTGCTTTGTGTCCTGTGAATTCATCTCACAGAGTTACAGCTTTCCCCTCCAGAAGCTGTTCGCTAAGACTGTTCTTGTGGAATTTTCAAGTGATATTAGGAAGCCCTTAGAGGCCTATGCTGAAAAAGTAAATATCCTCAGATGAAAACTGGAAAGAAACTTGCTGAGAAACTGCTTTGTGATGTGTTACTTCCACTCACTGAGTTACAGCTGTATTTCGTGGAGTTTTTTGCCAACCTTATTTCTGTGTTATCTGAGAACTGATATTTCGGATCCCATGGAAGACTATAGGGCCAAAGGAAATATCCTCCGATCAAAATGAGAAATGTGGGGAAAAGAAAGAGAGATCAGGCTTTTACTGTGTCTTTATGGAAAGAAGTAGACAGAAGAGACTCCATTTTGTTCTGTATTTGAGATGCTCTTAATCTGTGACCCTACCCCCAACCTTGGCCTTGTAAGAGACATGTGCTTCAGTGACTCAAGGTTTAATGGATTTTGGGCTATGCAGGATGTGTCTTTGTTAAACAAGTGCCTGAAGACAGCTTGCTGGTTAAAAGTCATCACCATTCTCTTAATTTCAACTACCCAAGGACACGTACACGGCCAAAGGTCGCAGGGACCTCTGCCTAAGAAAGCTAGGTGTTGTCTAAGGTTTCTCCCATGTGATAGACTGAAACAATGCTACTAAAAGGTTTATGGAGATGTTTGCATATGCATCTCAAGGCACAACATTTTCCTTTGAACTTATTCATGTCACAGAGGTTTTTGTTCATATGTCTTACTGCCGATTTCCTCTTTTCTTTGATCCTATTGTCCTGCCACTCCCTTGTCTTTAAGATGGTAAAGATAATTATCAATAAATACTAAGGAACTCAGAGACCGGTGCCGGCGTGGGTCCTCTGTAAGCTGAGCGCCGGTCCCTGGGCCCCACTTTCTCTTTCTCTATACTTTGTCTCTGTGTCTTATTTCTTTTCTCAAGTCTCTCGTTCCACCTTACGAGAAACACCCACAGGTGTGGAGGGGCAGGCCACCCTTCATCTGGTGCCCAACGTGGAAGCTTTTCTCTAAGGTGAAGGTACGCTGGAGCGTAACTGTGAGATGAATTAACAGAAAACAAAGCAGTTTCTCAGAAAGCTTCTTTCCAGTTTTAAGGGAAGATATTTCGTTTTTCACCATAGCCCTCTAAGGGCTTCCATATATCACTTTGCCAATTCCAAAGAAAAGCCTTAGCAGAAGAGCTTCTTGAAGGGAAAACTGTAACTCTGTGAGATGAATTAACAGAACACAAAGCAGTTTCTCAGAAAGCTTCTTTCAGTTTTAACGGAAGATATTTCCTTTTTCACCGTAGCCTCTGTGGTCTTCCATATATCAATTTGCAAATTCCACAAGAACAGTCTTAGCGAAAGGCTTCTTGAGGAAAGCTGTAACTCTGTGAGATGAATTAACAGAACACAAAGTAGTTTCTCAGAAAGCTTCTTCCAGTTTTTAAGGGAAGATATTTCGTTTATCACCATAGCCCTCTATGTGCTTCCAAATATCACTTTGCCAACTCCACAAAACAGCCTTAGCGAAAGGCTTCTTGCAG
>JAKFHT010000166.1:0-82023 GCA_023783455.1 Erythrocebus patas
TTTCGCTAAGGCTGTTCTTGTGGAATTGGCAAAGTGATATTTGGAAGCCTTAGAGGGCTATGGTGAAAAAAGGAACTATCTTCCGCTCAAAACTGGAAATAAGCTTGAGAAACTGCTCTGTGTACTGTTATTTCATCTCACAGAGTTACATCTTTCCTGCAAGAAGCCTTTCGCTAAGGCTGTTCTTGTGGAATTGGCAAAGGATATTTGGAAGCCCATAGAGGGCTATGGTGAAAAAGGAAATATCTTCCGCTCAAAACTGAAAGAAGCTTTCTGAGAAAGTGCTCTGTGTTTTGTTAATTCATCTCACAGAGTTACATCTTTCCTTCATGAAGCCTTTCGCTAAGGCTGTTCTTGTGGAATTGGCAAAGTGATAGTTGGAAGCCCTTAGAGGGCTATGGTGAAAAAGGAAATATATTCCGCTCAAAACTGGAAAGAAACTTTCTGAGAAACTGCTCTGTGTTCTGTTAATTCATCTCACAGTTACATCTTTCCTTCCAGGAGCCTTCGCTAAGGCTCTTCTTGAGGAATTGGCCAAGGGATATTTAAGCCCATAGAGGCCTATGATGAAAAAGGAAATATCTTCCGTTCAAAACTGGAAAGAAGCTTTCTGAGAAACTGCTCTGTGTTCTGTTAATTCATCTCACAGAGTTACATCTTTCCCTTCAAGAAGCCTTTCGCTAAGGCTGTTCTTGTGGAATTGGCAAAGTGATATTTGGAAGCCCTTAGAGGGCTATGGTGAAAAAGGAAATATCTTCCGTTCAAAACTGGAAATAAGCTTTCTGAGAAACTGCTCTGTGTACTGTTATTTCATCTCACAGAGTTACATCTTTCCCTGCAAGAAGCCTTTCGCTAAGGCTGTTCTTGTGGAATTGGCAAAGGGATATTTGGAAGCCCATAGAGGGCTATGGTGAAAAAGGAAATATCTTCCGTTCAAAACTGGAAAGAAGCTTTCTGAGAAAGTGCTCTGTGTTTTGTTAATTCATCTCACAGAGTTACATCTTTCCCTTCATGAAGCCTTTCGCTAAGGCTGTTCTTGTGGAATTGGCAAAGTGATATTTGGAAGCCCTTAGAGGGCTATGGTGAAAAAGGAAATATATTCCGTTCAAAACTGGAAAGAAACTTTCTGAGAAACTGCTCTGTGTTCTGTTAATTCATCTCACAGTTACATCTTTCCCTTCCAGGAGCCTTTCGCTAAGGCTCTTCTTGAGGAATTGGCCAAGGGATATTTGGAAGCCTATAGAGGCCTATGATGAAAAAGGAAATATCTTCCGTTCAAAACTGGAAAGAAGCTTTCTGAGAAACTGCTCTGTGTTCTGTTAATTCAACTCAGAGTTACATCTTTCCCTTCAAGAAGCCTTTCGCTAAGGCTGTTCTTGTGGAATTGGCAAAGGGATATTTGGAAGCCCATAGAGGGCTATGGTGAAAAAGGAAATATCTTCCGTTCAAAACTCTAAAGAAGCTTTCTGAGAAACTGCTCTGTGTTCTGTTAATTCATCTCAGAGAGTTACATCTTTCCCTTCAAGAAGACTTTCGCTAAGGCTGTTCTTGTGGAATTGGCAAAGGGATATTTGGAAGCCCATAGAGGGCTATGGTGAAAAAGGAAATATCTTCCGTTCAAAACTGGGAGTAAGCTTTCTGAGAAACTGCTCTGTGTTCTGTTAATTCATCTCACAGAGTTACATCTTTCCCTTCAAGAAGCCTTTCGCTAAGGCTGTTCTTGTGGAAATGGCAAAGTGATATTTGGAAGCCCATATAGGGCTGTGGTGACAAAGGAAATATCTTCCGTTCAAAACTGTAAAGAAGTTTTCTGAGAAACTTCTCTGTGTTCTGTTAATTCATCTCACAGAGTTACATCTTTCCCTTCAAGAAGCCTTTCGCTAAGGCTGTTCTTGTGGAACTGGCAAAGGGATATTTGGAAGCCCATAGAGGGCTATGGTGAAAAGGAAATATCTTCCGTTCAAAAACGGAAAGAAGCTTGAGAAACTGCTCTGTGTTCTGTTAATTCATCTCACAGAGTTACATATTTTCCTTCAAGAAGCCTTTCGCTAAGGCTGTTCTTGTGAATTGGCAAAGTGATATTTGGAAGCCCATAGAGGGCTATGGTGAAAAGGAAATATCTTCCGATCAAAACTGGAAAGAAGCTTTCTGAGAAACTGCTCTGTGTTCTGTTAATTCATCTCACAGAGTTATATCTTCCTTTCAAAAGCCTTCGCTAAGGTTGTTCTTGTGGAATTGGCAAAGGGATATTAGGAAGCCTATAGAGGGCTATGGTGAAAAGGAAATATCTTCCGTTCAAAACTGGAAAGAAGCTTGAGAAACTGCTCTTCGTTCTGTTAATTCATCTCACAGAGTTACATCTTTCCTTCAAGTAGCCTTTTGCTGAGGCTGTTCTTGTGGAATTGGAAAAGGATATTTGGAAGCCCATAGAGGGCTATGGTGAAAAGGAAATATCTTCCGTTCAAAACTGGAAAGAAGCTTTCTGAGAAACTGCTCTGTGTTCTGTTAATTCATCTCACAGAGTTACATCTTTCCCTTCCAGGAGCCTTTCGCTAAGGCTGTTCTTGAGGAATTGGCAAAGTGATATTTGGAAGCCTATAGAGGCCTAGGATGAAAAAGGAAATATCTTCCGTTCAAAACTGGAAGGAAGCTTTCTGAGAAAGTGCTCTGTGTTCTGGTAATTCATCTCACAGAGTTACATCTTTCCCTTCAAGAAGCCTTTCGCTAAGGCTGTTCTTGTGGAATTGGCAAAGGGATATTTGGAAGCCCATAGAGGGCTATGGTGAAAACGAAAATATCTTCCGTTCAAAACTGGAAAGAAGCTTTCTGAGAAACTGCTCTGTGTTCTGTTAATTCATCTCACAGAGTTACATCTTTCCCTTCAAGAAGCCTTTCGCTAAGGCTGTTCTTGTGGAATTGGCAAAGTGATATTTGAAAGCCCATAGAGGGCTATGGTGAAAAAGGAAATATCTTCCCTTCAAAACTGGAAAGAGCTTTCTGAGAAAGTGCTCTGTGTTCTGTTCATTCATCTCACAGAGTTACATCTTTCCCTTCAAGAAGCCTTTCGCTAAGGCTGTTCTTGTGGAATTGGAAAAGGATATTTGGAAACCCATAGGGCTATGGTGAAAAAGGAAATATCTTCCGCTCTAAACTGGAAAGAAGCTTTCTGAGAAACTGCTCTGTGTTCTGTTAATTCATCTCACAGAGTTACATCTTTCCTTCAAGAAGCCTTTCCTTCGGCTGTTCTTGTGGAATTGGCAAAGTGATATTTGGAAGCCCATAGAACGCTATGGTGACAAAGGAAATATCTTCCGTTCAAAACTGGAAAGAAGCTTTCGGAGAAACTGCTCTGTGTTCTGTTAATTCATCTCAAAGAGTTACATCATTTCCATCAAGAAACCTTTCGCTAAGGCTGTTCTTGTGGAATTGGCAAAGGATATTTGGAAGCCCATAGAGGGCTATGGTGAAAAGGAAATATCTTCCGTTCAAAACTGGAAAGAAGCTTTCTGAGAAACTGCTCTGTGTTCTGTTAATTCATCTCACAGAGTTACATCTTTCCCTTCCAGGAGCCTTTCGCTAAGGCTGTTCTTGAGGAATTGGCAAAGTGATATTTGGAAGCCTATAGAGGCCTAGGATGAAAAGGAAATATCTTCCGCTCAAAACTGGAAGGAAGCTTTTGAGAAAGTGCTCTGTGTTCTGGTAATTCATCTCACAGAGTTACATCTTTCCCTTCAAGCAAGCCTTTCGCTAAGGCTGTTCTTGTGGAATTGGCAAGAGGATATTTGGAAGCCCATAGAGGGCTATGGTGAAAACGAAAATATCTTCCGTTCAAAACTGGAAAGAAGCTTTCTGAGAAACTGCTCTGTGTTCTGTTAATTCATCTCACAGAGTTACATCTTTCCCTTCAAGAAGCCTTTCGCTAAGGCTGTTCTTGTGGAATTGGCAAAGTGATATTTGAAAGCCCATAGAGGGCTATGGTGAAATATCTTCCCTTCAAAACTGGAAAGAGCTTTCTGAGAAAGTGCTCTGTGTTCTGTTCATTCATCTCACAGAGTTACATCTTTCCCTTCAAGAAGCCTTTCGCTAAGGCTGTTCTTGTGGAATTGGAAAAGGGATATTTGGAAACCCATAGAGGGCTATGGTGAAAAAGGAAATATCTTCCGTTCTAAACTGGAAAGAAGCTTTCTGAGAAACTGCTCTGTGTTCTGTTAATTCATCTCACAGAGTTACATCTTTCCTTCAAGAAGCCTTTCCTTCGGCTGTTCTTGTGGAATTGGCAAAGTGATATTTGGAAGCCCATAGAACGCTATGGTGACAAAGGAAATATCTTCCGTTCAAAACTGGAAAGAAGCTTTCGGAGAAACTGCTCTGTGTTCTGTTAATTCATCTCAAAGAGTTACATCATTTCCATCAAGAAACCTTTCGCTAAGGCTGTTCTTGTGGAATTGGCAAAGGATATTTGGAAGCCCATAGAGGGCTATGGTGAAAAGGAAATATCTTCCGTTCAAAACTGGAAAGAAGCTTTCTGAGAAACTGCTCTGTGTTCTGTTAATTCATCTCACAGAGTTACATCTTTCCCTTCCAGGAGCCTTTCGCTAAGGCTGTTCTTGAGGAATTGGCAAAGTGATATTTGGAAGCCTATAGAGGCCTAGGATGAAAAGGAAATATCTTCCGCTCAAAACTGGAAGGAAGCTTTGAGAAAGTGCTCTGTGTTCTGGTAATTCATCTCACAGAGTTACATCTTTCCCTTCAAGCAAGCCTTTCGCTAAGGCTGTTCTTGTGGAATTGGCAAGAGGATATTTGGAAGCCCATAGAGGGCTATGGTGAAAACGAAAATATCTTCCGCTCAAAACTGGAAAGAAGCTTGAGAAACTGCTCTGTGTTCTGTTAATTCATCTCACAGAGTTACATCTTTCCCTTCAAGAAGCCTTTCGCTAAGGCTGTTCTTGTGGAATTGGCAAAGTGATATTTGAAAGCCCATAGAGGGCTATGGTGAAATATCTTCCCTTCAAAACTGGAAAGAGCTTTCTGAGAAAGTGCTCTGTGTTCTGTTCATTCATCTCACAGAGTTACATCTTTCCTTCAAGAAGCCTTTCGCTAAGGCTGTTCTTGTGGAATTGGAAAAGGATATTTGGAAACCCATAGAGGGCTATGGTGAAAAGGAAATATCTTCCGTTCTAAACTGGAAAGAAGCTTTCTGAGAAACTGCTCTGTGTTCTGTTAATTCATCTCACAGAGTTACATCTTTCCTTCAAGAAGCCTTTCGCTAAGGCTGTTCTTGTGGAATTGGCAAAGTGATATTTGGAAGCCCATAGAGAACGCTATGGTGACAAAGGAAATATCTTCCGCTCAAAACTGGAAAGAAGCCTGGAGAAACTGCTCTGTGTTCTGTTAATTCATCTCAAAGAGTTACATCATTTCCATCAAGAAACCTTTCGCTAAGGCTGTTCTTGTGGAATTGGCAAGGATATTTGGAAGCCCATAGAGGGCTATGGTGAAAAGGAAATATCTTCCGCTCAAAACCGGAAAGAAGCTTGAGAAACTGCTCTGTGTTCTGTTAATTCATCTCACAGAGTTACATCTTTCCTTCCAGGAGCCTTTCGCCTAAGGCTGTTCTTGAGGAATTGGCAAAGTGATATTTGGAAGCCTATAGAGGCCTAGGATGAAAAAGGAAATATCTTCCGTTCAAAACTGGAAGGAAGCTTTCTGAGAAAGTGCTCTGTGTTCTGGTAATTCATCTCACAGAGTTACATCTTTCCTTCAAGAAGCCTTTCAGGCTGTTCTTGTGGAATTGGCAAAGGATATTTGGAAGCCCATAGAGGGCTATGGTGAAAACGAAAATATCTTCCGTTCAAAACTGGAAAGAAGCTTTCTGAGAAACTGCTCTGTGTTCTGTTAATTCATCTCACAGAGTTACATCTTTCCCTTCAAGAAGCCTTTCGCTAAGGCTGTTCTTGTGGAATTGGCAAAGTGATGAAAGCCCATAGAGGGCTATGGTGAAAAAGGAAATATCTTCCCTTCAAAACTGGAAAGAGCTTTCTGAAACTGCTCTGTGTTCTGTTCATTCATCTCACAGAGTTACATCTTTCCTTCAAGAAGCCTTTCGCTAAGGCTGTTCTTGTGAATTGGAAAAGGGATATTTGGAAACCCATAGAGGGCTATGGTGAAAAGGAAATATCTTCCGCTCTAAACTGGAAAGAAGCTTTTAGAAACTGCTCTGTGTTCTGTTAATTCATCTCACAGAGTTACATCTTTCCTTCAAGAAGCCTTTCGCTAAGGCTGTTCTTGTGGAATTGGCAAAGTGATATTTGGAAGCCCATAGAACGCTATGGTGACAAAGGAAATATCTTCCGCTCAAAACTGGAAAGAAGCTTTCGAGAAACTGCTCTGTGTTCTGTTAATTCATCTCAAAGAGTTACATCATTTCCATCAAGAAACCTTTCGCTAAGGCTGTTCTTGTGGAATTGGCAAAGGATATTTGGAAGCCCATAGAGGCTATGGTGAAAAAGGAAATATCTTCCGCTCAAAACCGGAAAGAAGCTTGAGAAACTGCTCTGTGTTCTGTTAATTCATCTCACAGAGTGACATCTTTCCTTCACAGCCTTTCGCTAAGGCTGTTCTTGTGGAATTGGCAAAGGATATTTGGAAGCCCATAGAGGGCTATGGTGAAAAGGAAATATCTTCCGCTCAAAACTGGAAAGAAGCTTTCTGAGAAACTTCTCTGTGTTCTGTTAATTCATCTCAGAGAGTTACATCTTTCCTTCAAGAAGCCTTTCGCTAAGGCTGTTCTTGTGGAATTGGCAAAGGATATTTGGAAGCCCATAGAGGGCTATGGTGAAAAGGAAATATCTTCCGCTCAAAACTGGAAAGAAGCTTTCTGAGAAACTTCTCTGTGTTCTGTTAATTCATCTCAGAGAGTTACATCTTTCCTTCAAGAAGCCTTCGCTAAGGCTGTTCTTGTGGAATTGGCAAAGGATATTTGGAAGCCCATAGAGGGCTATGGTGAAAAGGAAATATCTTCCGCTCAAAACTGGAAAGAAGCTTGAGAAAGTGCTCTGTGTTCTGTTAATTCATCTCACAGAGTTACATCTTTCCTTCAAAAGCCTTTCTAAGGCTGTTCTTGTGGAATTGGCAAAGGATATTTGGAAGCCCATAGAAGGCTATGGTGAAAAGGAAATATCTTCCGCTCAAAACTGGAAAGAAGCTTGAGAAACTGCTCTGTGTTCTGTTAATTCATCTCACAGAGTTACATCTTTCCTTCAAGAAGCCTTCGCTAAGGCTGTTCTTGTGGAATTGGCAAAGGATATTTTAAGCCCATAGAGGGCTATGGTGAAAAAGGAAATATCTTCCGTTCAAAACCGGAAAGAAGCTTTTTAGAAACTGCTCTGTTTTCTGTTAATTCATCTCACAGAGTTACATCTTTCCCTTCAAGAAGCCTTTCGCTAAGGCTGTTCTTGTGGAATTGGCAAAGGGATATTTAGAAGCCCATAGAAGGCTATGGTGAAAAAGGAAATATATTATGTTCAAAACTGGAAAGAAGCTTTCTGAGAAACTGCTCTGTGTTCTGTTAATTCATCTCGCAGAGTTACATCTTTCCCTTCAAAAAGCCTTTCGCTAAGGCTGTTCTTGTGGAATTGGCAAAGGGATATTTGGAAGCCCATAGAGGGCTATGGTGAAAAAGGAAATATCTTCCGTTCAAAATTGGAAAGAAGCTTTCTGAGAAACTGCTCTGTGTTCTGTTAATTCATCTCACACAGTTACATCTTTCCCTTCAAGAAGCCTTTCGCTAAGGCTGTTCTTTTGTAATTGGCAACGTGATATTTTGAAGCCCATAGAAGGCTATGCGGACCAAGGAAATATCTTCCGTTCAAAACTGGAAAGAAGCTTTCTGAGAAACTGCTTTGTGTTCTGTTAATTCATCTCACAGAGTTACATCATTCCCTTCAAGAAGCCTTTCGCTAAGGCTGTTCTTGTGGAATTGGCAAAGTGATATTCGGAAGCCCATAGAGGGCTATGGTGAAAAAGGAAATATCTTCCGTTCAAAACTGGTAAGAAGCTTTCTGAGAAAGTGCTCTGTTTTCTGTTAATTCATCTCACAGAGTTACATCTTTCCCTTCAAGAAGGATTTCGCTAAGTCTGTTCTTGGGGAATTGGCAAAGGGGTATTTGGAAGCCCATAGACGGCTATGGTGAAAAAGGAAATATCTTCCGTTCAAAACTGGAAAGAAGCTTTCTGAGAAACTGGTCTGTGTTCTCTTAATTCAACTCACAGAGGTACATCTTTCCCTTCAAGAACCCTTACGCTAAGGCTGTTCTTGTGGAATTGGCAAAGGGATATTTGGAAGCCCATAGAAGGCTATGGTGAAAACGGAAATATCTTCCGTTCAAAACTGGAAATAAGCTTTCTGAGAAACTGCTCTGTGTTCTGTTAATTCATCTCACAGAGTTACATCTTTCCCTTCAAGAAGCCTTTCGCTAAGGCTGTTCTTGTGGAATTGGCAAAGTGATATTTGGAAGCCCTTAGAGGGCTATGGTGAAAAAGGAAATATCTTCCGTTCAAAACTGGAAATAAGCTTTCTGAGAAACTGCTCTGTGTACTGTTATTTCATCTCACAGAGTTACATCTTTCCTTCAAGAAGCCTTCGCTAAGGCTGTTCTTGTGGAATTGGCAAAGGGATATTTGGAAGCCCATAGAGGGCTATGGTGAAAAAGGAAATATCTTCCGTTCAAAACTGGAAAGAAGCTTTCTGAGAAAGTGCTCTGTGTTTTGTTAATTCATCTCACAGAGTTACATCTTTCCCTTCATGAAGCCTTCGCTAAGGCTGTTCTTGTGGAATTGGCAAAGTGATATTTGGAAGCCCTTAGAGGGCTATGGTGAAAAAGGAAATATATTCCGTTCAAAACTGGAAAGAAACTTTCTGAGAAACTGCTCTGTGTTCTGTTAATTCATCTCACAGTTACATCTTTCCCTTCCAGGAGCCTTTCGCTAAGGCTCTTCTTGAGGAATTGGCCAAGGGATATTTGGAAGCCTATAGAGGCCTATGATGAAAAAGGAAATATCTTCCGTTCAAAACTGGAAAGAAGCTTGAGAAACTGCTCTGTGTTCTGTTAATTCAACTCAGGAGTTACATCTTTCCTTCAAGAAGCCTTTCGCTAAGGCTGTTCTTGTGGAATTGGCAAAGGATATTTGGAAGCCCATAGAGGGCTATGGTGAAAAGGAAATATCTTCCGCTCAAAACTCTAAAGAAGCTTTCTGAGAAACTGCTCTGTGTTCTGTTAATTCATCTCAGAGAGTTACATCTTTCCTTCAAGAAGACTTTCGCTAAGGCTGTTCTTGTGGAATTGGCAAAGGATATTTGGAAGCCCATAGAGGGCTATGGTGAAAAGGAAATATCTTCCGCTCAAAACTGGGAGGAAGCTTTCTGAGAAACTGCTCTGTGTTCTGTTAATTCGTCTCACAGAGTTACATCTTTCCTTCAAGCCTTTCGCTAAGGCTGTTCTTGTGGAAATGGCAAAGTGATATTTGGAAGCCCATAGAGGGCTGTGGTGACAAAGGAAATATCTTCCGCTCAAAACTGTAAAGAAGTTTTCTGAGAAACTTCTCTGTGTTCTGTTAATTCATCTCACAGAGTTACATCTTTCCTTCAAGAAGCCTTTCGCTAAGGCTGTTCTTGTGGAATTGGCAAAGGATATTTGGAAGCCCATAGAGGGCTATGGTGAAAAGGAAATATCTTCCTTCAAAACTGGAAAGAAGCTTGAGAAACTGCTCTGTGTTCTGTTAATTCATCTCACAGAGTTACATATTTTCCTTCAAGAAGCCTTTCGCTAAGGCTGTTCTTGTGGAATTGGCAAAGTGATATTTGGAAGCCCATAGAGGGCTATGGTGAAAAAGGAAATATCTTCCGATCAAAACTGGAAAGAAGCTTTCTGAGAAACTGCTCTGTGTTCTGTTAATTCATCTCACAGAGTTATATCTTTCCTTTCAAAAAGCCTTTCGCTAAGGTTGTTCTTGTGGAATTGGCAAAGGGATATTAGGAAGCCCATAGAGGGCTATGGTGAAAAAGGAAATATCTTCCGTTCAAAACTGGAAAGAAGCTTTCTGAGAAACTGCTCTTCGTTCTGTTAATTCATCTCACAGAGTTACATCTTTCCCTTCAAGTAGCCTTTTGCTGAGGCTGTTCTTGTGGAATTGGAAAAGGGATATTTGGAAGCCCATAGAGGGCTATGGTGAAAAAGGAAATATCTTCCGTTCAAAACTGGAAAGAAGCTTTCTGAGAAACTGCTCTGTGTTCTGTTAATTCATCTCACAGAGTTACATCTTTCCCTTCCAGGAGCCTTTCGCTAAGGCTGTTCTTGAGGAATTGGCAAAGTGATATTTGGAAGCCTATAGAGGCCTAGGATGAAAAAGGAAATATCTTCCGTTCAAAACTGGAAGGAAGCTTTCTGAGAAAGTGCTCTGTGTTCTGGTAATTCATCTCACAGAGTTACATCTTTCCCTTCAAGAAGCCTTTCGCTAAGGCTGTTCATGTGGAATTGGCAAAGGGATATTTGGAAGCCCATAGAGGGCTATGGTGAAAACGAAAATATCTTCCGTTCAAAACTGGAAAGAAGCTTTCTGAGAAACTGCTCTGTGTTCTGTTAATTCATCTCACAGAGTTACATCTTTCCCTTCAAGAAGCCTTTCGCTAAGGCTGTTCTTGTGGAATTGGCAAAGTGATATTTGAAAGCCCATAGAGGGCTATGGTGAAAAAGGAAATATCTTCCCTTCAAAACTGGAAAGAGCTTTCTGAGAAACTGCTCTGTGTTCTGTTAATTCATCTCACGGAGTTACATCTTTCCCTTCAAGTAGTCTTTTGCTGAGGCTGTTCTGGTGGAATTGGCAAAGGGATATTAGGAAGCCCATAGAGAGCTATGGTGAAAAAGGAAATATATTCCGTTCAAAACTGGAAAGAAGCTTTCTGAGAAACTGCTCTGTGTTCTGTGAATTCATCTCACAGGGTTACCTCTTTCCCTTCAAGAAGCCTTTCGCTAAGTCTGTTCTTGTGGAAATGGGAAAGGGATATTTGGAAGCCCATAGAGGTCTATGGTGAAAAAGAAAATATCTTCCGTTCAAAACTGGAAAGAAGCTTTCTGAGAAACTGCTCTGTGTTCTGTTAATTCATCTCACAGAGTTACATCTTTCCCTTCAAGAAGCCTTTCGCTAAGACTGGTCTTGTGGAATTGGCAAAGTGACATTTGGAAGCCCATAGAAGGCTATGGTGAAAAAGGAAATATCTTCCGTTCAAAACTGGAAAGAAGCTTTCTGAGAAACTGCTCTGTGTTCTGTTAATTCATCTTACAGAGTTACATCTTTCCCTTCATGAAGCCTTTCGCTAAGGCTGTTCTTGTGGAATTGGCAAAGGGATATTTGGAAGCCCATAGAGGGCTATGGTGAAAAAGGAAATATCTTCCGTTCCAAACTGGAAAGTAGCTTTCTGAGAAAGTGCCCTGTGTTCTGTTAATTCATGTCACAGAGTAACATCTTACCCTTCAAGAAGCCTTTCGCTAAGGCTGTTCTTGTGGAATTGGCAAAGGGATATTTGGCAGCCCAAAGAGGGCTAGGGTGAAAAAGGAAATATCTTCCGTTCAAAACCGGAAACAAGCTTTCTGAGAAACTGCTCTGTGTTCTGTTAATTCATCTCACAAAGTTACATCTTTCCCTTCAAAAAGCCTTTCTCTAAGGCTGTTCTTGTGCAATTGGCAAAGTGATATTTCGAAAGCCATAGAGGGCTATGGTGAAAAAAGAAATATCTTCCGTTCAAAACTAGAAAGAAGCTTTCTCAGAAACTGCTCTGTGTTCTGTTAATTCATCACACAGAGTTACATCTTTCCCTTCAAGAAGCCTTACGCTAAGGCTGTTCTTGTGGAATTGGCAAAGGGATATTTGGAAGCCCATAGAGGGCTATGGTGAAAAAGGAAATATCTTCCGTTCAAAACCGGAAAGAAGCTTTCTGAGAAACTGCTGTGTGTTCTGTTAATTCATCTCACAGAGTTACATCTTTCCCTTCAAGAAGCCTTTCGCTAAGGCTGTTCTTGTGGAATTGGCAAAGTGATATTTGGAAGCCCGTAGAGGGCTATGGTGAAAAAGGAAATATCTTCCGTTCAAAAACGGAAAGAAGCTTTCTGAGAAACTGCTCTGTGTTCTGTTAATTCATCTCACAGAGTTACATCTTTCCTTAAAGAAGCCTTTCGCTAAGGCTGTTCTTGTGGAATTGGCAAAGGATATTTGGAAGCCCATAGAGGGCTATGGTGAAAAGGAAATATCTTCCGTTCAAAACTGGAAAGAAGCTTTCTGAGACAGTGCTCTGTGTTCTGTTAATTCATCTCACAGTTACATCTTTCCTTCCAGGAGCCTTCGCTAAGGCTCTTCTTGAGGAATTGGCCAAGGGATATTTGGAAGCCTATAGAGGCCTATGATGAAAAAGGAAATATCTTCCGTTCAAAACTGGAAAGAAGCTTTCTGAGAAACTGCTCTGTGTTCTGTTAATTCAACTTAGGAGTTACATCTTTCCTTCAAGAAGCCTTACGCTAAGGCTGTTCTTGTGGAATTGGCAAAGGATATTTGGAAGCCCATAGAGGATATGGTGAAAAGGAAATATCTTCCGTTCAAAAGTGGAAAGAAGCTTTCTGAGAAACTGCTCTGTGTTCTGTTAATTGTCTCACAGAGTTACATCTTTCCTTCAAGAAGCCTTTCGCTAAGGCTGTTCTTGTGGAATTGGCAAAGGATATTTGGAAGCCCATAGAGGGCTGTGGTGACAAAGGAAATATCTTCCGCTCAAAACTGGAAAGAAGCTTTCTGAGAAAGTGCTCTGTGTTCTGTTAATTCATCTCACAGAGTTACATCTTTCCTTCAAGAAGCCTTTCGCTAAGGCTGTTCTTGTGGAATTGGCAAAGGATATTTGGAAGCCCAAAGAGGGCTATGGTGAAAAGGAAATATCTTCCGCTCAAAACCGGAAAGAAGCTTTCTGAGAAACTGCTGTGTGTTCTGTTAATTCGTCTCACAGAGTTACATCTTTCCCTTCAAGAAGTTTTCGCTAAGGCTGTTCTTGTGGAATTGGCAAAGTGATATTTGGAAGCCCGTAGAGGGCTATGGTGAAAAGGAAATATCTTCCGCTCAAAACGGAAAGAAGCTTGAGAAACTGCTCTGTGTTCTGTTAATTCATCTCACAGAGTTACATCTTTCCTTCAAGAAGCCTTCGCTAAGGCTGTTCTTGTGGAATTGGCAAAGGATATTTGGAAGCCCATAGAGGGCTATGGTGAAAAGGAAATATCTTCCGCTCAAAACTGGAAAGAAGCTTTCTGAGAAAGTGCTCTGTGTTCTGTTAATTCATCTCACAGAGTTACATCTTTCCCTTCATGAAACCTTTCGCTAAGGCTGTTCTTGTGGAATTGGCAAAGAGATATTTGGAAGCCCATAGAGGGCTATGTTGAAAAAGGAAATATCTTCCGTTCAAAACTGGAAAGAAACTTTCTGAGAAACTGCTCTGTGTTCTGTTAATTCATCTCACAGTTACATCTTTCCCTTCCAGGAGCCTTTCGCTAAGGCTCTTCTTGAGGAATTGGCCAAGGGATATTTGGAAGCCTATAGAGGCCTATGATGAAAAAGGAAATATCTTCCGTTCAAAACTGGAAAGAAGCTTTCTGAGAAACTGCTCTGTGTTCTGTTAATTCAACTCAGGGAGTTACATCTTTCCCTTAAAGAAGCCTTTCGCTAAGGCTGTTCTTCTGGAATTGGCAAAGTGATATTTGGAAGCCCATAGAGGGCTCTGGTGAAAAAGGAAATATCTTCCGTTCAAAAGTGGAAAGAAGCTTTCTGAGAAACTTCTCTGTGTTCTGTTAATTCGTCTCACAGAGTTACATCTTTCCCTTCAAGAAGCCTTTCGCTAAGGCTGTTCTTGTGGAATTGGCAAAGTGATATTTGGAAGCCCATAGAGGGCTGTGGTGACAAAGGAAATATCTTCCGTTCAAAACTGTAAAGAAGCTTTCTGAGAAACTGCTCTGTGTTCCGTTAAATCATCTCAGAGAGTTACATCTTTCCTTCAAGAAGCCTTTCGCTAAGGCTGTTCTTGTGGAATTGGCAAAGGATATTTGGAAGCCCATAGAGGGCTATGGTGAAAAGGAAATATCTTCCTTCAAAACTGGAAAGAAGTTTTCTGAGAAAGTGCTCTGTGTTCTGTTAATTCACCTCACAGAGTTACATCTTTAGAGGGCTATGGTGAAAAAGGATATATCTTCCGTTCAAAACTGGAAAGAAACTATCTGAGAAACTGCTCTGTGTTCTGTTAATTCATCTCAGAAAGTTACATCTTTCCTTCAAAAGCCTTTCTAAGGCTGTTCTTGTGGAATTGGCAAAGTGATATTTGGAAGCCCATAGGGCTATGGTGAAAAAGAATTATATTCCGTTCAAAACTAGAAAGAAGCTTTCTGAGAAACTGCTCTGTGTTCTGTTAATTCATCTCACGGAGTTACATCTTTCCTTCAAGAGCCTTTCGCTAAGGCTGTTCTTGTGGAATTGGCAAAGGATATTTGGAAGCCCATAGAGGGCTATGGTGAAAAAGGAAATATCTTCCGCTCAAAACCGGAAAGAAGCTTTCTTAGAAACTGCTCTGTGTTCTGTTAATTCATCTCACAGAGTTACATCTTTCCTTCAAGCCTTTCGCTAAGGCTGTTCTTGTGGAATTGGCAAAGGATATTTGGAAGCCCATAGAAGGCTATGGTGAAAAAGGAAATATCTTCCGTTCAAAACCGGAAAGAAGCTTGAGAAACTGCTCTGTGTTCTGTTAATTCATCTCACAGAGTTACATCTTTCCTTCAAGAAGCCTTCGCTAAGGCTGTTCTTGTGAATTGGCAAAGGATATTTGGAACCCCACAGAGGGCTATGGTGAAAAAGGAAATATCTTCCGTTCAAAACTGGAAGAAGCTTTCTGAGAAAATGCTCTGTTTTCTGTTAATTCATCTCACAGAGTTACATCTTTCCTTCAAAAGCCTTTCGCTAAGGCTGTTCTTGTGGAATTGGCAAAGGATATTAGGAAGCCTATAGAGGGCTATGGTGAAAAAGGAAATATCTTCCGCTTCAAAACTGGAAAGAAGCTTTCTGAGAAACTGCTCTGTGTTCTGTTAATTCATCTCACAGAGTTACATCTTTCATTTCATGAAGCCTTTCGCTAAGGCTGTTCTTGTGGAATTGGCAAAGTGATATTTGGAAGCCCTTAGAGGGCTATGGTGAAAAAGGAAATATATTCCGTTCAAAACTGGAAAGAAGCTTTCTGAGAAACTGCTCTGTGTTCTGTTAATTCATCTCACAGAGTTACATCTTTCCCTTCAAGAAACCTTCCGCTAAGGCAGTTCTTGTGGAATTGGCAAAGGGATATTTGGAAGCCCATACAAGGCTATATTGAAAAAGGAAATATCTTCCGTTCAAAACTGGAAAGAAGCTTTCTGAGAAACTGCTCTGTGTTCTGTTAATTCATCTCACAGAGTTACATCTTTCCCTTCAAGAAGCCTTTCGCTAAGGCTGTTCTTGTGGAATTCGCAAAGGGATATTTGGAAGCCCATAGAGGGCTATGGTGAAAAAGGAAATATCTTCCGTTCAAAACCGGAAAGAAGCTTTCTTAGAAACTGCTCTGTGTTCTGTTAATTCATCTCACAGAGTTACATCTTTCCCTTCAAGAAGCCTTTCGCTAAGGCTGTTCTTGTGGAATTGGCAAAGGGATATTTGGAAGCCCATAGAAGGCTATGGTGAAAAAGGAAATATCTTCCGTTCAAAACTGGAATAAAGCATTTTGAGAAACTGCTCTGTGATCTGTTAATTCATCTCACAGGGTTACCTCTTTCCCTTCAAGAAGCCTTTCGCTAAGGCTGTTCTTGTGGAATTGGCAAAGTGATATTTGGAAGCCCATAGAGGGCTATGGTGAAAAAGGAAATATCTTCCGCTCAAAACTGGAAAGAAGCTTTCTCAGAAACTGCTCTGTGTTCTGTTAATTCATCTCAAAGAGTTACATCTTTCCTTCAGAAGCCTTTCGCTAAGGCTGTTCTTGTGGAATTGGCAAAGGGATATTTGGAAGCCCATAGAGGGCTATGGTGAAAAAGGAAATATCTTCCGCTCAAAACTGGAAAGAAGCTTGAGAAACTGCTCTGTGTTCTGTTAATTCATCTCACAGAGTTACATCTTTCCCTTCAAGAAGCCTTTCGCTAAGGCTGTTCTTGTGGAATTGGCAAAGTGATATTTGGAAGCCCATAGAGGGCTATGTTGAAAAAGGAAATATCTTCCGTTCAAAAACGGAAAGAAGCTTTCTGAGAAACTGCTCTGTGTTCTGTTAATTCATCTCACAGAGTTACATCTATCCCTTCAAGAAGCCTTTCGCTAAGGCTGTTCTTGTGGAATTGGCAAAGGATATTTGGAAGCCCATAGAGGGCTATGGTGAAAAAGGAAATATCTTCCGTTCAAAACTGGAAAGAAGCTTTCTGAGAAACTGCTCTGTGTTCTGTGAATTCATCTCATAGAGTTACATCTTTCCCTTCAAGAAGCATTTCGCTAAGGCTGTTCTTGTGGAATTGGCAAAGTGATATTTGGAAGCCGATAGAGGGCTATGGTGAAAAAGGAAATATCTTCCGCTCAAAACTGGAAAGAAGCTTTCTGAGAAACTGCTCTGTGTTCTGTTAATTCATCTCACAGAGTTACATCTTTCCTTCAAAAAGCCTTCGCTAAGGCTGTTCTTGTGGAATTGGCAAAGTGATATTTGGAAGCCGATAGAGGGCTATGGTGAAAAAGGAAATATCTTCCTTCAAAACTGGAAAGAGCTTTCTGAGAAACTGCTCTGTGTTCTGTTCATTCATCTCAGAGAGTTACATCTTTCCTTCAAGAAGCCTTCGCTAAGGCTGTTCTTGTGGAATTGGCAAAGGATATTTGGAAACCCATAGAGGGCTATGGTGAAAAGGAAATATCTTCCGTTCTAAACTGGAAAGAAGCTTTCTGAGAAACTGCTCTGTGTTCTGTTAATTCATCTCACAGAGTTACATCTTTCCCTTCAAGAAGTCTTTCGCTAAGGCTGTTCTTGTGGAATTGGCAAGTGATATTTGGAAGCCCGTAGAGGGCTATGGTGAAAAGGAAATATCTTCCGCTCAAAACTGGAAAGAAGCTTTCTGAGAAACTGCTCTGTGTTCTGTTATTAATTCATCTCACAGAGTTACATCTTTCCTTCAAGAAGCCTTTCCTAAGGCTCTTCTTGTGAATTGGCAAAGGATATTTGAAGCCCATAGAGGGCTGTGGTGAAAAGGAAATATCTTCCGTTCAAAACTGGAAAGAAGCTTGAGAAACTGCTCTGTGTTCTGTTAATTCATCTCACAGAGTTACATCTTTCCCTTCATGAAGCCTTTCGCTAAGGCTGTTCTTGTGGAATTGGCAAAGTGATATTTGGAAGCCCATAGAGGGCTATGGTGAAAAAGGAAATATATTCCGTTCAAAACTGGAAAGAAACTTTCTGAGAAACTGCTCTGTGTTCTGTTAATTCATCTCACAGTTACATCTTTCCCTTTAAGGAGCCTTTCGCTAAGGCTCTTCTTGAGGAATTGGCCAAGGGATATTTGGAAGCCTATAGAGGCCTATGATGAAAAAGGAAATATCTTCCGTTCAAAACTGGAAAGAAGCTTTCTGAGAAACTGCTCTGTGTTCTGTTAATTCAACTCAGGGAGTTACATCTTTCCCTTCAAGAAGCCTTTCGCTAAGGCTGTTCTTGTGGAATTGGCAAAGGGATATTTGGAAGCCCATAGAGGGCTATGGTGAAAAAGGAAATATCTTCCGTTCAAAACTGTAAAGAAGCTTGAGAAACTACTCTGTGTTCTGTTAATTCATCTCAGCGAGTTACATCTTTCCTTCAAGAAGCCTTCGCTAAGGCTGTTCTTGTGGAATTGGAAAGGATATTTGGAAGCCCATAGAGGGCTATGGTGAAAAGGAAATATCTTCCGCTCAAAACTGGAAAGAAGCTGAGAAACTGCTCTGTGTTCTGTTAATTCGTCTCACAGAGTTACATCTTTCCTTCAAGCCTTTCGCTAAGGCTGTTCTTGTGGAATTGGCAAGTGATATTTGGAAGCCCAGAGGGCTGTGGTGACAAAGGAAATATCTTCCGTTCAAAACTGTAAAGAAGCTTTCTGAGAAACTGCTCTGTGTTCTGTTAATTCATCTAAGAGAGTTACATCTTTCCCTTCAAGAAGCCTTTCGCTAAGGCTGTTCTTGTGGAATTGGCAAAGGATATTTGGAAGCCCATAGAGGCTATGGTGAAAAGGAAATATCTTCCTTCAAAACTGGAAAGAAGCTTGAGAAACTGCACTGTGTTCTGTTAATTCATCTCAGATAGTTACATCTTTCACTTCAAGAAGCCTTTCGCTAAGGCTGTTCTTGTGGAATTGGCAAAGGATATTTGGAAGCCCATAGAGGCTATGGTGAAAAGGAAATATCTTCCGCTCAAAACCGGAAAGAAGCTTTCTTAGAAACTGCTCTGTGTTCTGTTAATTCATCCCATAGAGTTACATCTTTCCCTTCAAGAAGTTTTTCGCTAAGGCTGTTCTTGTGGAATTGCCAAAGTGATATTTGGAAGCCCAGAGGGCTATGGTAAAAAGGAAATATCTTCCGCTCAAAACTGGAAAGAAGCTTTCTTAGAAACTGCTCTGTGTTCTGTTAATTCAACTCAGAGTTACATCTTTCCTTCAAGAAGCCTTACGCTAAGGCTGTTCTTGTGGAATTGGCAAAGTGATATTTGGAAGCCCTTAGAGGGCTATGGTGAAAAGGAAATATCTTCCGTTCAAAACTGGAAAGAAGCTTTCTGAGAAACTGCTCTGTGTTCTGTTAATTCATCTCACAGAGTTACATCTTTCCCTTCAAGAAGCCTTTCGCTAAGGCTGTTCTTGTGGAATTGGCAAAGTGATATTTGGAAGCCCATAGAGGGCTATGGTGAAAAGGAAATATCTTCCGTTCAAAACTGGAAAGAAGCTTTCTGAGAAACTGCTCTGTGTTCTGTTAATTCATCTCACAGAGTTACATCTTTCCCTTCAAGAAGCCTTCGCTAAGGCTGTTCTTGTGGAATTGGCAAAGGATATTTGGAAGCCCTTAGAGGGCTATGGTGAAAAGGAAATATCTTCCGTTCAAAACTGGAAAGAAGCTTTCGAGAAACTGCTCTGTGTTCTGTTAATTCATCTCACAGAGTTACATCTTTCCTTCATGAAGCCTTTCGCTAAGGCTGTTCTTGTGGAATTGGCAAGGATATTTGGAAGCCCATAGAGGGCTATGGTGAAAAGGAAATATCTTCCGTTCAAAACTGGAAAGAAGCTTGAGAAACTGCTCTGTGTTCTGTTAATTCATCTCACAGACTTACATCTTCCTTCAAGAAGCCTTTCGCTAAGGCTGTTCTTGTGGAATTGGCAAGTGATATTTGGAAGCCTATAGAGGGCTATGGTGAAAAGGAAATATCTTCCGTTCAAAACTAGAAAGAAGCTTCTGAGAAACTGCTCTGTGTTCTGTTAATTCATCTCACAGAGTTACATCTTTCCCTTCAAGAAGCCTTTCGCTAAGGCTGTTCTTGTGGAATTGGCAAAGGATATTTGGAAGCCCATAGAGGCTATGGTGAAAAGGAAATATCTTCCGCTCAAAACCGGAAAGAAGCTTGAGAAACTGCTCTGTGTTCTGTTAATTCATCTCACAGAGTTACATCTTTCCTTCAAGAAGCCTTTCGCTAAGGCTGTTCTTGTGGAATTGGCAAAGGATATTTGGAAGCCCATAGAGGGCTATGGTGAAAAGGAAATATCTTCCGTTCAAAACAGGAAAGAAGCTTTCTGAGAAACTGCTCTGTGTTCTGTTAATTCATCTCACAGAGTTACATCTTTCCCTTCAAGAAGCCTTTCGCTAAGGCTGTTCTTGTGGAATTGGCAAAGGATATTTGGAAGCCCATAGAGGGCTATGGTGAAAAGGAAATATCTTCCGTTCAAAACTGGGAAGAAGCTTTCTGAGAAACTGCTCTGTTTTCTGTTAATTCATCTCACAGAGTTACATCTTTCCTTCAAAAGCCTTTCGCTAAGGCTGTTCTTGTGGAATTGGCAAAGGGATATTAGGAAGCCCATAGAGGGCTATGGTGAAAAGGAAATATCTTCCGCTCAAAACTGGAAAGAAGCTTGAGAAACTGCTCTGTGTTCTGTTAATTCATCTCACAGAGTTACATCTTTCATTTCATGAAGCCTTCGCTAAGGCTGTTCTTGTGTAATTGGCAAAGGATATTTGGAAGCATATAGAGGGCTATGGTGAAAAGGAAATATCTTCCGTTCAAAACTGGAAAGAAGCTTTCTGAGAAACTGCTCTGTGTTCTGTCAATTCATCTCACAGAGTTACCTCTTTCCTTCATGAAGCCTTTCGCTAAGGCTGTTCTTGTGGAATTGGCAAGGATATTTGGGAGCCCATAGAGGGCTATGGTGAAAAGGAAATATATTCCGTTCAAAACTGGAAAGAAGCTTTCTGAGAAACTGCTCTGTGTTCTGTTAATTCATCTCACAGAGTTACATCTTTCCCTTCAAGAAGCCTTCGCTAAGGCTGTTCTTGTGGAATTGGCAAAGGATATTTGGAAGCCCATAGAAGGCTATGGTGAAAAGGAAATATCTTCCGTTAAAACTGGAAAGAAGCTTTCTGAGAAACTGCTCTGTTTTCTGTTAATTCATCTCACAGAGTTACATCTTTCCCTTCAAGAAGCCTTCGCTAAGGCTGTTCTTGTGGAATTAGCAAAGGATATTTGGAAGCCCATAGAGGCTATGGTGAAAAGGAAATATCTTCCGTTCAAAACCGGAAAGAAGCTTGAGAAACTGCTCTGTGTTCTGTTAATTCATCTCACAGAGTTACATCTTTCCTTCAAGAAGCCTTTCGCTAAGGCTGTTCTTGTGGAATTGGCAAAGGATATTTGGAAGCCCATAGAAGGCTATGGTGAAAAGGAAATATCTTCCGCTTCAAAACTGGAATAAAGCATTTTGAGAAACTGCTCTGTGATCTGTTAATTCATCTCACAGAGTTACCTCTTTCCTTCAAGAAGCCTTTCGCTAAGGCTGTTCTTGTGGAATTGGCAAAGTGATATTTGAAGCCCATAGAGGGCTATGGTGAAAAGGAAATATCTTCCGCTCAAAACTGGAAAGAAGCTTTCTGAGAAACTGCTCTGTGTTCTGTTAATTCATCTCAAAGAGTTACATCTTTCCTTCAGAAGCCTTTCGCTAAGGCTGTTCTTGTGGAATTGGCAAAGGATATTTGGAAGCCCATAGAGGGCTATGGTGAAAAGGAAATATCTTCCGTTCAAAACTGGAAAGAAGCTTTCTGAGAAACTGCTCTGTGTTCTGTTAATTCATCTCACAGAGTTACATCTTTCCTTCAAGAAGCCTTTCGCTAAGGCTGTTCTTGTGGAATTGGCAAAGTGATATTTGGAAGCCCATAGAGGGCTATGTTGAAAAAGGAAATATCTTCCGTTCAAAACCGGAAAGAAGCTTTCTGAGAAACTGCTCTGTGTTCTGTTAATTCATCTCACAGAGTTACATCTATCCCTTCAAGAAGCCTTTCGCTAAGGCTGTTCTTGTGGAATTGGCAAAGGATATTTGAAGCCCATAGAGGGCTATGGTGAAAAAGGAAATATCTTCCGTTCAAAACTGGAAAGAAGCTTTCTGAGAAACTGCTCTGTGTTCTGTGAATTCATCTCATAGAGTTACATCTTTCCCTTCAAGAAGCATTTCGCTAAGGCTGTTCTTGTGGAATTGGCAAAGTGATATTTGGAAGCCCGTAGAGGGCTATGGTGAAAAGGAAATATCTTCCGTTCAAAACTGGAAAGAAGCTTTCTGAGAAACTGCTCTGTGTTCTGTTAATTCATCTCACAGAGTTACATCTTTCCCTTCAAGAAGCCTTTCGCTAAGGCTGTTCTTGTGGAATTGGCAAAGTGATATTTGGAAGCCCATAGAGGGCTATGGTGAAAAAGGAAATATCTTCCCTTCAAAACTGGAAAGAGCTTTCTGAGAAAGTGCTCTGTGTTCTGTTCATTCATCTCAGAGAGTTACATCTTTCCTTCAAGAAGCCTTTCGCTAAGGCTGTTCTTGTGGAATTGGCAAAGGATATTTGGAAACCCATAGAGGGCTATGGTGAAAAAGGAAATATCTTCCGTTCTAAACTGGAAAGAAGCTTTCTGAGAAACTGCTCTGTGTTCTGTTAATTCATCTCACAGAGTTACATCTTTCCCTTCAAGAAGTCTTTCGCTAAGGCTGTTCTTGTGGAATTGGCAAAGTGATATTTGGAAGCCCGTAGAGGGCTATGGTGAAAAAGGAAATATCTTTCGTTCAAAAATGGAAAGAAGCTTTCTGAGAAACTGCTCTGTGTTCTGTTATTTCATCTCACAGAGTTACATCTTTCCCTTCAAGAAGCCTTTCCCTAAGGCTCTTCTTGTGGAATTGGCAAAGGATATTTGGAAGCCCATAGAGGGCTATGGTGAAAAAGGAAATATCTTCCGTTCAAAACTGGAAAGAAGCTTTCTGAGAAAGTGCTCTGTGTTCTGTTAATTCATCTCACAGAGTTACATCTTTCCCTTCATGAAGCCTTTCGCTAAGGCTGTTCTTGTGGAATTGGCAAAGTGATATTTGGAAGCCCATAGAGGGCTATGGTGAAAAAGGAAATATATTCCGTTCAAAACTGGAAAGAAACTTTCTGAGAAACTGCTCTGTGTTCTGTTAATTCATCTCACAGTTACATCTTTCCCTTCCAGGAGCCTTTCGCTAAGGCTCTTCTTGAGGAATTGGCCAAGGGATATTTGGAAGCCTATAGAGGCCTATGATGAAAAAGGAAATATCTTCCGTTCAAAACTGGAAAGAAGCTTTCTGAGAAACTGCTCTGTGTTCTGTTAATTCAACTCAGGGAGTTACATCTTTCCCTTCAGCTTCCTTCGCTAAGGCTGTTCTTGTGGAATTGGCAAGGGATATTTGGAAGCCCATAGAGGCTATGGTGAAAAGGAAATATCTTCCGTTCAAAACTGAAAGAAGCTTTCTGAGAAACTACTCTGTGTTCTGTTAATTCATCTCAGAGAGTTACATCTTCCCTTCAAGAAGTTTTTCGCTAAGGCTGTTCTTGTGGAATTGGGAAAGGATATTTGGAAGCCCATAGAGGGCTATGGTGGAAAAGGAAATATCTTCCGTTCAAAAGTGGAAAGAAGCTTTCTGAGAAACTGCTCTGTGTTCTGTTAATTCGTCTCACAGAGTTACATCTTTCCTTCAAGAAGCCTTTCGCTAAGGCTGTTCTTGTGGAATTGGCAAAGGATATTTGGAAGCCCATAGAGGGCTGTGGTGACAAAGGAAATATCTTCCGTTCAAAACTGTAAAGAAGCTTTCTGAGAAACTGCTCTGTGTTCTGTTAATTCATCTCAGAGAGTTACATCTTTCCTTCAAGAAGCCTTTCGCTAAGGCTGTTCTTGTGGAATTGGCAAAGGATATTTGGAAGCCCATAGAGGGCTATGGTGAAAAGGAAATATCTTCCTTCAAAACTGGAAAGAAGCTTTCTGAGAAACTGCACTGTGTTCTGTTAATTCATCTCAGATAGTTACATCTTTCACTTCAAGCCTTTCGCTAAGGCTGTTCTTGTGGAATTGGCAAAGGGATATTTGGAAGCCCATAGAGGGCTATGGTGAAAAAGGAAATATCTTCCGTTCAAAACCGGAAAGAAGCTTTCTTAGAAACTGCTCTGTGTTCTGTTAATTCATCCCATAGAGTTACATCTTTCCCTTCAAGAAGTTTTTCGCTAAGGCTGTTCTTGTGGAATTGCCAAAGTGATATTTGGAATCCCCTAGAGGGCTACGGTAAAAAAGGAAATATCTTCCGTTCAAAACTGGAAAGAAGCTTGAGAAACTGCTCTGTGTTCTGTTAATTCAACTCACGGAGTTACATCTTTCCCTTCAAGAAGCCTTACGCTAAGGCTGTTCTTGTGGAATTGGCAAAGTGATATTTGGAAGCCCTTAGAGGGCTATGGTGAAAAAGGAAATATCTTCCGTTCAAAACTGGAAAGAAGCTTTCTGAGAAACTGCTCTGTGTTCTGTTAATTCACCTCACAGACTTACATCTTTCCGTTCAAGAAGCCTTTCGCTAAGGCTGTTCTTGTGGAATTGGCAAAGTGATATTTGGAAGCCCAGAGGGCTGTGGTGACAAAGGAAATATCTTCCGCTCAAAACTGGAAAGAAGCTTTCTCAGAAACTGCTCTGTGTTCTTTGAATTCATCTCAAAGAGTTACATCTTTCCCTTCAAGAAGCCTTCGCTAAGGCTGTTCCTGTGGAATTGGCAAAGGATATTTGAAGCCCATAGAGGCTATGGTGAAAAGGAAATATCTTCCGTTCAAAACTGGAAAGAAGCTTTCTGAGAAACTGCTCTGTGTTCTGTTAATTCATCTCACAGAGTTACATCTTTCCTTCATGAAGCCTTCGCTAAGGCTGTTCTTGTGGAATTGGCAAGGATATTTGGAAGCCTATAGAGGCCTATGATGAAAAGGAAATATCTTCCGTTCAAAACTGGAAAGAAGCTTTCTGAGAAACTGCTCTGTGTTCTGTTAATTCATCTCACAGAGTTACATCTTTCCTTCAAGAAGCCTTTCGCTAAGGCTGTTCTTGTGGAATTGGCAAAGGATATTTGGAAGCCCATAGAGGGCTATGTTGAAAAAGGAAATATCTTCCGCTCAAAACCGGAAAGAAGCTTGAGAAACTGCTCTGTGTTCTGTTAATTCATCTCACAGAGTTACATCTTTCCCTTCAAGAAGCCTTTCGCTAAGGCTGTTCTTGTGGAATTGGCAAAGGGATATTTGGAAGCCCATAGAAGGCTATGGTGAAAAAGGAAATATCTTCCGTTCAAAACTGGAATAAAGCATTTTGAGAAACTGCTCTGTGATCTGTTAATTCATCTCACAGAGTTACCTCTTTCCCTTCAAGAAGCCTTTCGCTAAGGCTGTTCTTGTGGAATTGGCAAAGTGATATTTGGAAGCCCATAGAGGGCTATGGTGAAAAAGGAAATATCTTCCGTTCAAAACTGGAAAGAAGCTTTCTGAGAAACTGCTCTGTGTTCTGTTAATTCATCTCAAAGAGTTACATCTTTCCCTTCAGAAGCCTTTCGCTAAGGCTGTTCTTGTGGAATTGGCAAAGGGATATTTGGAAGCCCATAGAGGGCTATGGTGAAAAGGAAATATCTTCCGCTCAAAACTGGAAAGAAGCTTGAGAAACTGCTCTGTGTTCTGTTAATTCATCTCACAGAGTTACATCTTTCCTTCAAGAAGCCTTTCGCTAAGGCTGTTCTTGTGGAATTGGCAAAGGATATTTGGAAGCCCATAGAGGGCTATGGTGAAAAGGAAATATCTTCCGCTCAAAACTGGAAAGAAGCTTTCTGAGAAACTGCTCTGTGTTCTGTTAATTCATCTCACAGAGTTACATCTTTCCTTCAGAAGCCTTTCGCTAAGGCTGTTCTTGTGGAATTGGCAAAGGATATTTGGAAGCCCATAGAGGGCTATGGTGAAAAGGAAATATCTTCCGCTCAAAACTGGAAAGAAGCTTTCTGAGAAACTGCTCTGTGTTCTGTTAATTCATCTCACAGAGTTACATCTTTCCCTTCAAGAAGCCTTTCGCTAAGGCTGTTCTTGTGGAATTGGCAAAGTGATATTTGGAAGCCCATAGAGGGCTATGGTGAAAAGGAAATATCTTCCGCTCAAAACCGGAAAGAAGCTTTCTGAGAAACTGCTCTGTGTTCTGTTAATTCATCTCACAGAGTTACATCTATCCCTTCAAGAAGCCTTTCGCTAAGGCTGTTCTTGTGGAATTGGCAAGGATATTTGGAAGCCCATAGAGGGCTATGGTGAAAAGGAAATATCTTCCGTTCAAAACTGGAAAGAAGCTTGAGAAACTGCTCTGTGTTCTGTTAATTCATCTCACAGAGTTACATCTTTCCCTTCAAGAAGCCTTTCGCTAAGGCTGTTCTTGTGGAATTGGCAAAGGATATTTGGAAGCCCGTGAGGGCTATGGTGAAAAGGAAATATCTTCCGCTCAAAACTGGAAAGAAGCTTTCTGAGAAACTGCTCTGTGTTCTGTTAATTCATCTCACAGAGTTACATCTTTCCTTCAAAAAGCCTTTCGCTAAGGCTGTTCTTGTGGAATTGGCAAAGTGATATTTGGAAGCCCATAGAGGGCTATGGTGAAAAAGGAAATATCTTCCTTCAAAACTGGAAAGAAGCTTTCTGAGAAACTGCTCTGTGTTCTGTTAATTCATCTCACAGAGTTACATCTTTCCCTTCAAGAAGCCTTCGCTAAGGCTGTTCTTGTGGAATTGGCAAAGGATATTTGGAAACCCATAGAGGGCTATGGTGAAAAGGAAATATCTTCCGCTCAAAACTGGAAAGAAGCTTTCTGAGAAACTGCTCTGTGTTCTGTTAATTCATCTCACAGAGTTACATCTTTCCCTTCAAGAAGCCTTTCGCTAAGGCTGTTCTTGTGGAATTGGCAAAGTGATATTTGGAAGCCCGTGAGGGCTATGGTGAAAAGGAAATATCTTCCTTCAAAACTGGAAAGAAGCTTTCTGAGAAACTGCTCTGTGTTCTGTTAATTCATCTCACAGAGTTACATCTTTCCCTTCAAGAAGCCTTTCGCTAAGGCTCTTCTTGTGGAATTGGCAAAGGATATTTGGAAGCCCATAGAGGGCTATGGTGAAAAAGGAAATATCTTCCGCTCAAAACTGGAAAGAAGCTTTCTGAGAAAGTGCTCTGTGTTCTGTTAATTCATCTCACAGAGTTACATCTTTCCTTCATGAAGCCTTTCGCTAAGGCTGTTCTTGTGGAATTGGCAAAGTGATATTTGGAAGCCCATAGAGGGCTATGGTGAAAAAGGAAATATATTCCGCTCAAAACTGGAAAGAAACTTTCTGAGAAACTGCTCTGTGTTCTGTTAATTCATCTCACAGTTACATCTTTCCCTTCAAGAAGCCTTTCGCTAAGGCTCTTCTTGAGGAATTGGCAAAGGATATTTGGAAGCCTATAGAGGCCTATGATGAAAAGGAAATATCTTCCGCTCAAAACTGGAAAGAAGCTTGAGAAACTGCTCTGTGTTCTGTTAATTCAACTCAGGGAGTTACATCTTTCCCTTCAAGAAGCCTTTCGCTAAGGCTGTTCTTGTGGAATTGGCAAAGGATATTTGGAAGCCCATAGAGGCTATGGTGAAAAGGAAATATCTTCCGCTCAAAACTGTAAAGAAGCTTTCTGAGAAACTGCTCTGTGTTCTGTTAATTCATCTCAGAGTTACATCTTTCCTTCAAGAAGCCTTTCGCTAAGGCTGTTCTTGTGGAATTGGGAAAGGATATTTGGAAGCCCATAGAGGCTATGGTGAAAAGGAAATATCTTCCGTTCAAAAGTGGAAAGAAGCTTTCTGAGAAACTGCTCTGTGTTCTGTTAATTCATCTCACAGAGTTACATCTTTCCTTCAAGAAGCCTTTCGCTAAGGCTGTTCTTGTGGAATTGGCAAAGGATATTTGGAAGCCCATAGAGGGCTGTGGTGACAAAGGAAATATCTTCCGCTCAAAACTGTAAAGAAGCTTTCTGAGAAACTGCTCTGTGTTCTGTTAATTCATCTAAGAGAGTTACATCTTTCCTTCAAGAAGCCTTTCGCTAAGGCTGTTCTTGTGGAATTGGCAAAGGATATTTGGAAGCCCATAGAGGCTATGGTGAAAAGGAAATATCTTCCTTCAAAACTGGAAAGAAGCTTGAGAAACTGCACTGTGTTCTGTTAATTCATCTCAGATAGTTACATCTTTCACTTCAAGAAGCCTTTCGCTAAGGCTGTTCTTGTGGAATTGGCAAAGGATATTTGGAAGCCCATAGAGGGCTATGGTGAAAAGGAAATATCTTCCGCTCAAAACCGGAAAGAAGCTTTCTGAGAAACTGCTCTGTGTTCTGTTAATTCATCTCATAGAGTTACATCTTTCCTTCAAGAAGTTTTTCGCTAAGGCTGTTCTTGTGGAATTGGCAAAGTGATATTTGGAAGCCCATAGAGGGCTATGGTGAAAAGGAAATATCTTCCGCTCAAAACTGGAAAGAAGCTTTCTTAGAAACTGCTCTGTGTTCTGTTAATTCAACTCAGGGAGTTACATCTTTCCCTTAAAGAAGCCTTTCGCTAAGGCTGTTCTTCTGGAATTGGCAAAGTGATATTTGGAAGCCCATAGAGGGCTCTGGTGAAAAGGAAATATCTTCCGCTCAAAAGTGGAAAGAAGCTTGAGAAACTGCTCTGTGTTCTGTTAATTCATCTCACAGAGTTACATCTTTCCTTCAAGAAGCCTTTCCTTAAGGCTGTTCTTGTGGAATTGGCAAAGTGATATTTGGAAGCCCATAGAGGGCTGTGGTGACAAAGGAAATATCTTCCGTTCAAAACTGTAAAGAAGCTTTCTGAGAAACTGCTCTGTGTTCTGTTAAATCATCTCAGAGTTACATCTTTCCTTCAAGAAGCCTTTCGCTAAGGCTGTTCTTGTGGAATTGGCAAAGGATATTTGGAAGCCCATAGAGGGCTATGGTGAAAAAGGAAATATCTTCCTTCAAAACTGGAAAGAAGTTTTCTGAGAAACTGCTCTGTGTTCTGTTAATTCACCTCACAGAGTTACATCTTTAGAGGGCTATGGTGAAAAGGAAATATCTTCCGCTCAAAACTGGAAAGAAGCTTTCTGAGAAACTGCTCTGTGTTCTGTTAATTCACCTCACAGACTTACATCTTTCCTTCAAGAAGCCTTTCGCTAAGGCTGTTCTTGTGGAATTGGCAAAGTGATATTTGGAAGCCCATAGAGGGCTGTGGTGACAAAGGAAATATCTTCCGCTCAAAACTGGAAAGAAGCTTTCTGAGAAACTGCTCTGTGTTCTGTTAATTCATCTCAAAGAGTTACATCTTTCCTTCAAGAAGCCTTTCGCTAAGGCTGTTCTTGTGGAATTGGCAAAGGATATTTGGAAGCCCATAGAGGGCTATGGTGAAAAGGAAATATCTTCCGCTCAAAACTGGAAAGAAGCTTTCTGAGAAACTGCTCTGTGTTCTGTTAATTCATTCACAGAGTTACTCTTTCCTTCATGAAGCCTTTCGCTAAGGCTGTTCTTGTGGAATTGGCAAAGGATATTTGGGAGCCCATAGAGGGCTATGGTGAAAAGGAAATATATTCCGTTCAAAACTGGAAAGAAGCTTTCTGAGAAACTGCTCTGTGTTCTGTTAATTCATCTCACAGAGTTACATCTTTCCCTTCAAGAAACCTTTCCTAAGGCTGTTCTTGTGGAATTGGCAAGGGATATTTGGAAGCCCATAGAGGGCTCTGGTGAAAAAGGAAATATATTCCGTTCAAAACTGGAAAGAAGCTTTCTGAGAAACTGCTCTGTGTTCTGTTAATTCATCTCACAGAGTTACATCTTTCCCTTCAAGAAGCCTTTCGCTAAGGCTGTTCTTGTGGAATTGGCAAGGGATATTTGGAAGCCCATAGAGGGCTATGGTGAAAAGGAAATATCTTCCGCTCAAAACCGGAAAGAAGCTTTCTTAGAAACTGCTCTGTGTTCTGTTAATTCATCTCACAGAGTTACATCTTTCCTTCAAGAAGCCTTTCGCTAAGGCTGTTCTTGTGGAATTGGCAAAGGATATTTGGAAGCCCATAGAAGGCTATGGTGAAAAAGGAAATATCTTCCGTTCAAAACTGGAAAGAAGCTTTCTGAGAAACTGCTCTGTGTTCTGTTAATTCATCTCACAGAGTTACATCTTTCCTTCAAGAAGCCTTTCGCTAAGGCTGTTCTTGTGGAATTGGCAAAGGATATTTGGAAGCCCACAGAGGGCTATGGTGAAAAGGAAATATCTTCCGCTCAAAACTGGAAAGAAGCTTGAGAAACTGCTCTGTGTTCTGTTAATTCATCTCACAGAGTTACATCTTTCCTTCATGAAGCCTTCGCTAAGGCTGTTCTTGTGGAATTGGCAAAGGATATTTGGGAGCCCATAGAGGGCTATGGTGAAAAAGGAAATATATTCCGTTCAAAACTGGAAAGAAGCTTTCTGAGAAACTGCTCTGTGTTCTGTCAATTCATCTCACAGAGTTACCTCTTTCCCTTCATGAAGCCTTTCGCTAAGGCTGTTCTTGTGGAATTGGCAAAGGGATATTTGGGAGCCCATAGAGGGCTATGGTGAAAAAGGAAATATATTCCGTTCAAAACTGGAAAGAAGCTTTCTGAGAAACTGCTCTGTGTTCTGTTAATTCATCTCACAGAGTTACATCTTTCCCTTCAAGAAACCTTCCGCTAAGGCAGTTCTTGTGGTATTGGCAAAGGGATATTTGGAAGCCCATACAAGGCTATATTGAAAAAGGAAATATCTTCCGTTAAAAACTGGAAAGAAGCTTTCTGAGAAACTGCTCTGTTTTCTGTTAATTCATCTCACAGAGTTACATCTTTCCCTTCAAGAAGCCTTCCGCTAAGGCTGTTCTTGTGGAATTCGCAAAGGGTTATTTGGAAGCCCATAGAGGGCTATGTTGAAAAAGGAAATATCTTCCGTTCAAAACCGGAAAGAAGCTTTCTTAGAAACTGCTCTGTGTTCTGTTAATTCATCTCACAGAGTTACATCTTTCCCTTCAAGAAGCCTTTCTCTAAGGCTGGTCTTGTGGAATTGGCAAAGGGATATTTGGAAGCCCATAGAAGGCTATGGTGAAAAGGAAATATCTTCCGCTCAAAACTGGAATAAAGCATTTTGAGAAACTGCTCTGTGATCTGTTAATTCATCTCACAGAGTTACCTCTTTCCTTCAAGAAGCCTTCGCTAAGGCTGTTCTTGTGGAATTGGCAAAGTGATATTTGGAAGCCCATAGAGGGCTATGGTGAAAAGGAAATATCTTCCGTTCAAAACTGGAAAGAAGCTTTCTGAGAAACTGCTCTGTGTTCTGTTAATTCATCTCAAAGAGTTACATCTTTCCTTCAGAAGCCTTTCGCTAAGGCTGTTCTTGTGGAATTGGCAAAGGGATATTTGGAAGCCCATAGAGGGCTATGGTGAAAAGGAAATATCTTCCGCTCAAAACTGGAAAGAAGCTTGAGAAACTGCTCTGTGTTCTGTTAATTCATCTCACAGAGTTACATCTTTCCCTTCAAGAAGCCTTTCGCTAAGGCTGTTCTTGTGGAATTGGCAAAGTGATATTTGGAAGCCCATAGAGGGCTATGTTGAAAAGGAAATATCTTCCGTTCAAAACGGAAAGAAGCTTGAGAAACTGCTCTGTGTTCTGTTAATTCATCTCACAGAGTTACATCTATCCCTTCAAGAAGCCTTTCGCTAAGGCTGTTCTTGTGGAATTGGCAAAGGATATATGGAAGCCCATAGAGGGCTATGGTGAAAAGGAAATATCTTCCGCTCAAAACTGTAAAGAAGCTTTCTGAGAAACTGCTCTGTGTTCTGTGAATTCATCTCATAGAGTTACATCTTTCCTTCAAGAAGCCTTTCGCTAAGGCTGTTCTTGTGGAATTGGCAAAGTGATATTTGGAAGCCCGTGAGGGCTATGGTGAAAAAGGAAATATCTTCCGTTCAAAACTGGAAAGAAGCTTTCTGAGAAACTGCTCTGTGTTCTGTTAATTCATCTCACAGAGTTACATCTTTCCCTTCAAGAAGCCTTTCGCTAAGGCTGTTCTTGTGGAATTGGCAAAGTGATATTTGGAAGCCGATAGAGGGCTATGGTGAAAAGGAAATATCTTCCGTTAAAACTGGAAAGAGCTTTCTGAGAAAGTGCTCTGTGTTCTGTTCATTCATCTCAGAGAGTTACATCTTTCCCTTCAAGAAGCCTTCGCTAAGGCTGTTCTTGTGGAATTGGCAAAGGATATTTGGAAACCCATAGAGGGCTATGGTGAAAAAGGAAATATCTTCCTTCAAAACTGGAAAGAAGCTTTCTGAGAAACTGCTCTGTGTTCTGTTAATTCATCTCACAGAGTTACATCTTTCCTTCAAGAAGCCTTTCGCTAAGGCTGTTCTTGTGGAATTGGCAAAGTGATATTTGGAAGCCTATAGAGGGCTATGGTGAAAAGGAAATATCTTTCGTTCAAAAATGGAAAGAAGCTTTCTGAGAAACTGCTCTGTGTTCTGTTATTTCATCTCACAGAGTTACATCTTTCCTTCAAGAAGCCTTTCCCTAAGGCTGTTCTTGTGGAATTGGCAAAGTGATATTTGGAAGCCCATAGAGGGCTATGGTGAAAAAGGAAATATCTTCCGTTCAAAACTGGAAAGAAGCTTTCTGAGAAAGTGCTCTGTGTTCTGTTAATTCATCTCACAGAGTTACATCTTTCCCTTCATGAAGCCTTTCGCTAAGGCTGTTCTTGTGGAATTGGCAAAGTGATATTTGGAAGCCCATAGAGGGCTATGGTGAAAAAGGAAATATATTCCGTTCAAAACTGGAAAGAAACTTTCTGAGAAACTGCTCTGTGTTCTGTTAATTCATCTCACAGTTACATCTTTCCCTTTAAGGAGCCTTTCGCTAAGGCTCTTCTTGAGGAATTGGCCAAGGGATATTTGGAAGCCTATAGAGGCCTATGATGAAAAAGGAAATATCTTCCGTTCAAAACTGGAAAGAAGCTTTCTGAGAAACTGCTCTGTGTTCTGTTAATTCAACTCAGAGTTACATCTTTCCTTCAAGAAGCCTTTCGCTAAGGCTGTTCTTGTGGAATTGGCAAAGGATATTTGGAAGCCCATAGAGGCTATGGTGAAAAGGAAATATCTTCCGTTCAAAACTGTAAAGAAGCTTTCTGAGAAACTACTCTGTGTTCTGTTAATTCATCTCAGAGAGTTACATCTTTCCTTCAAGAAGCCTTTCGCTAAGGCTGTTCTTGTGGAATTGGGAAAGGATATTTGGAAGCCCATAGAGGGCTATGGTGGAAAAGGAAATATCTTCCGCTCAAAAGTGGAAAGAAGCTTTCTGAGAAACTGCTCTGTGTTCTGTTAATTCGTCTCACAGAGTTACATCTTTCCTTCAAGAAGCCTTTCGCTAAGGCTGTTCTTGTGGAATTGGCAAAGTGATATTTGGAAGCCCATAGAGGGCTGTGGTGACAAAGGAAATATCTTCCGTTCAAAACTGTAAAGAAGCTTTCTGAGAAACTGCTCTGTGTTCTGTTAATTCATCTAAGAGAGTTACATCTTTCCTTCAAGAAGCCTTCGCTAAGGCTGTTCTTGTGGAATTGGCAAAGGATATTTGGAAGCCCATAGAGGGCTATGGTGAAAAGGAAATATCTTCCTTCAAAACTGGAAAGAAGCTTTCTGAGAAACTGCACTGTGTTCTGTTAATTCATCTCAGATAGTTACATCTTTCACTTCAAGAAGCCTTTCGCTAAGGCTGTTCTTGTGGAATTGGCAAAGGGATATTTGGAAGCCCATAGAGGGCTATGGTGAAAAAGGAAATATCTTCCGTTCAAAACCGGAAAGAAGCTTTCTTAGAAACTGCTCTGTGTTCTGTTAATTCATCCCATAGAGTTACATCTTTCCTTCAAGAAGTTTCGCTAAGGCTGTTCTTGTGGAATTGCCAAAGTGATATTTGGAATCCCCTAGAGGGCTATGGTAAAAAAGGAAATATCTTCCGTTCAAAACTGGAAAGAAGCTTTCTTAGAAACTGCTCTGTGTTCTGTTAATTCAACTCACGGAGTTACATCTTTCCCTTCAAGAAGCCTTACGCTAAGGCTGTTCTTGTGGAATTGGCAAAGTGATATTTGGAAGCCCTTAGAGGGCTATGGTGAAAAAGGAAATATCTTCCGTTCAAAACTGGAAAGAAGCTTTCTGAGAAACTGCTCTGTGTTCTGTTAATTCACCTCACAGACTTACATCTTTCCTTCAAGAAGCCTTTCGCTAAGGCTGTTCTTGTGGAATTGGCAAAGTGATATTTGGAAGCCCATAGAGGCTATGGTGACAAAAGAAATATCTTCCGCTCAAAACTGGAAAGAAGCTTTCTCAGAAACTGCTCTGTGTTCTTTGAATTCATCTCAAAGAGTTACATCTTTCCCTTCAAGAAGCCTTTCGCTAAGGCTGTTCCTGTGGAATTGGCAAAGGATATTTGAAGCCCATAGAGGCTATGCTGAAAAAAATATCTTCCGTTCAAAACTGGAAAGAAGCTTTCTGAGAAACTGCTCTGTGTTCTGTTAATTCATCTCACAGAGCTACATCTTTCCTTCATGAAGCCTTTCGCTAAGGCTGTTCTTGTGGAATTGGTAAGTGATATTTGGAAGCCCATAGAGGGCTATGGTGAAAAAGGAAATATCTTCCGCTCAAAACTGGAAAGAAGCTTTCTAAGAAACTGCTCTGTGTTCTGTTAATTCATCTCACAGAGTTACATCTTTCCTTCAAGAAGCCTTTCGCTAAGGCTGTTCTTGTGGAATTGGCAAAGGATATTTGGAAGCCCATAGAGGGCTATGTTGAAAAGGAAATATCTTCCGCTCAAAACCGGAAAGAAGCTTTCTAAGAAACTGCTCTGTGTTCTGTTAATTCATCTCACAGAGTTACATCTTTCCCTTCAAGAAGCCTTTCCTAAGGCTCTTCTTGTGGAATTGGCAAAGGATATTTGGAAGCCCATAGAAGGCTATGGTGAAAAGGAAATATCTTCCGCTCAAAACTGGAATAAAGCATTTTGAGAAACTGCTCTGTGATCTGTTAATTCATCTCACAGAGTTACCTCTTTCCTTCAAGAAGCCTTTCGCTAAGGCTGTTCTTGTGGAATTGGCAAAGTGATATTTGGAAGCCCATAGAGGGCTATGGTGAAAAAGGAAATATCTTCCGCTCAAAACTGGAAAGAAGCTTGAGAAACTGCTCTGTGTTCTGTTAATTCATCTCAAAGAGTTACATCTTTCCTTCAGAAGCCTTTCGCTAAGGCTGTTCTTGTGGAATTGGCAAAGGATATTTGGAAGCCCATAGAGGGCTATGGTGAAAAAGGAAATATCTTCCGCTCAAAACTGGAAAGAAGCTTTCTGAGAAACTGCTCTGTGTTCTGTTAATTCATCTCACAGAGTTACATCTTTCCTTCAAGAAGCCTTTCGCTAAGGCTGTTCTTGTGGAATTGGCAAGTGATATTTGGAAGCCCATAGAGGGCTATGTTGAAAAAGGAAATATCTTCCGTTCAAAACGGAAAGAAGCTTTCTGAGAAACTGCTCTGTGTTCTGTTAATTCATCTCACAGAGTTACATCTATCCCTTCAAGCCTTTCGCTAAGGCTGTTCTTGTGGAATTGGCAAAGGGATATATGGAAGCCCATAGAGGGCTATGGTGAAAAAGGAAATATCTTCCGTTCAAAACTGGAAAGAAGCTTTCTGAGAAACTGCTCTGTGTTCTGTGAATTCATCTCATAGAGTTACATCTTTCCCTTCAAAAAGCATTTCGCTAAGGCTGTTCTTGTGGAATTGGCAAAGTGATATTTGGAAGCCCGTAGAGGGCTATGGTGAAAAAGGAAATATCTTCCGTTCAAAACTGGAAAGAAGCTTTCTGAGAAACTGCTCTGTGTTCTGTTAATTCATCTCACAGAGTTACATCTTGCCCATCAAGAAGCCTTTCGCTAAGGCTGTTCTTGTGGAATTGGCAAAGTGATATTTGGAAGCCGATAGAGGGCTATGGTGAAAAAGGAAATATCTTCCCTTCAAAACTGGAAAGAGCTTTCTGAGAAAGTGCTCTGTGTTCTGTTCATTCATCTCAGAGAGTTACATCTTTCCCTTCAAGAAGCCTTTCGCTAAGGCTGTTCTTGTGGAATTGGCAAAGGGATATTTGGAAACCCATAGAGGGCTATGGTGAAAAAGGAAATATCTTCCGTTCTAAACTGCAAAGAAGCTTTCTGAGAAACTGCTCTGTGTTCTGTTAATTCATCTCACAGAGTTACATCTTTCCCTTCAAGAAGTCTTTCGCTAAGGCTGTTCTTGTGGAATTGGCAAAGTGATATTTGGAAGCCCGTAGAGGGCTATGGTGAAAAAGGAAATATCTTTCGTTCAAAAATGGAAAGAAGCTTTCTGAGAAACTGCTCTGTGTTCTGTTAATTCATCTCACAGAGTTACATCTTTCCCTTCAAGAAGCCTTTCCCTAAGGCTCTTCTTGTGGAATTGGCAAAGGGATATTTGGAAGCCCATAGAGGGCTATGGTGAAAAAGGAAATATCTTCCGTTCAAAACTGGAAAGAAGCTTTCTGAGAAAGTGCTCTGTGTTCTGTTAATTCATCTCACAGAGTTACATCTTTCCTTCATGAAGCCTTTCGCTAAGGCTGTTCTTGTGGAATTGGCAAAGTGATATTTGGAAGCCCATAGAGGGCTATGGTGAAAAGGAAATATATTCCGTTCAAAACTGGAAAGAAACTTTCTGAGAAACTGCTCTGTGTTCTGTTAATTCATCTCACAGTTACATCTTTCCCTTTAAGGAGCCTTCGCTAAGGCTCTTCTTGAGGAATTGGCCAAGGATATTTGGAAGCCTATAGAGGCCTATGATGAAAAGGAAATATCTTCCGTTCAAAACTGGAAAGAAGCTTTCTGAGAAACTGCTCTGTGTTCTGTTAATTCAACTCAGGAGTTACATCTTTCCCTTCAAGAAGCCTTTCGCTAAGGCTGTTCTTGTGGAATTGGCAAAGGATATTTGGAAGCCCATAGAGGGCTATGGTGAAAAGGAAATATCTTCCGTTCAAAACTGTAAAGAAGCTTTCTGAGAAACTACTCTGTGTTCTGTTAATTCATCTCAGAGTTACATCTTTCCTTCAAGAAGCCTTTCGCTAAGGCTGTTCTTGTGGAATTGGGAAAGGATATTTGGAAGCCCATAGAGGGCTATGGTGAAAAGGAAATATCTTCCGTTCAAAAGTGGAAAGAAGCTTTCTGAGAAACTGCTCTGTGTTCTGTTAATTCGTCTCACAGAGTTACATCTTTCCTTCAAGAAGCCTTCGCTAAGGCTGTTCTTGTGGAATTGGCAAAGTGATATTTGGAAGCCCATAGAGGGCTGTGGTGACAAAGGAAATATCTTCCGCTCAAAACTGTAAAGAAGCTTTCTGAGAAACTGCTCTGTGTTCTGTTTATTCATCTAAGAGAGTTACATCTTTCCTTCAAGAAGCCTTTCGCTAAGGCTGTTCTTGTGGAATTGGCAAAGGATATTTGGAAGCCCATAGAGGCTATGGTGAAAAGGAAATATCTTCCTTCAAAACTGGAAAGAAGCTTTCTGAGAAACTGCACTGTGTTCTGTTAATTCATCTCAGATAGTTACATCTTTCACTTCAAGAAGCCTTTCGCTAAGGCTGTTCTTGTGGAATTGGCAAAGGGATATTTGGAAGCCCATAGAGGGCTATGGTGAAAAATATCTTCCGTTCAAAACCGGAAAGAAGCTTTCTGAGAAACTGCTCTGTGTTCTGTTAATTCATCCCATAGAGTTACATCTTTCCCTTCAAGAAGTTTTTCGCTAAGGCTGTTCTTGTGGAATTGCCAAAGTGATATTTGGAATCCCCTAGAGGGCTATGGTAAAAAAGGAAATATCTTCCGTTCAAAACTGGAAAGAAGCTTTCTTAGAAACTGCTCTGTGTTCTGTTAATTCAACTCACGGAGTTACATCTTTCCTTCAAGAAGCCTTACGCTAAGGCTGTTCTTGTGGAATTGGCAAAGTGATATTTGGAAGCCCTTAGAGGGCTATGGTGAAAAGGAAATATCTTCCGCTCAAAACTGGAAAGAAGCTTTCTGAGAAACTGCTCTGTGTTCTGTTAATTCACCTCACAGACTTACATCTTTCCGCTCAAGAAGCCTTCGCTAAGGCTGTTCTTGTGGAATTGGCAAAGTGATATTTGGAAGCCCATAGAGGGCTGTGGTGACAAAAGAAATATCTTCCGTTCAAAACTGGAAAGAAGCTTTCTCAGAAACTGCTCTGTGTTCTTTGAATTCATCTCAAAGAGTTACATCTTTCCTTCAAGAAGCCTTCGCTAAGGCTGTTCCTGTGGAATTGGCAAAGGGATATTTGGAAGCCCATAGAGGGCTATGCTGAAAAAGGAAATATCTTCCGTTCAAAACTGGAAAGAAGCTTTCTGAGAAACTGCTCTGTGTTCTGTTAATTCATTCACAGAGTTACCTCTTTCCCTTCATGAAGCCTTTCGCTAAGGCTGTTCTTGTGGAATTGGCAAAGGATATTTGGGAGCCCATAGAGGCTATGGTGAAAAGGAAATATATTCCGTTCAAAACTGGAAAGAAGCTTTCTGAGAAACTGCTCTGTGTTCTGTTAATTCATCTCACAGAGTTACATCTTTCCCTTCAAGAAACCTTTCCCTAAGGCTGTTCTTGTGGAATTGGCAAGGGGATATTTGGAAGCCCATAAACGGCTCTGGTGAAAAAGGAAATATGTTCCGTTAAAAACTGGAAAGAAGCTTCCTGAGAAACTGCTCTGTCTTCTCTTAATTCATCTCACAGAGTTACATCTTTGCCTTCAAGAAGCCTTTCGCTAAGGCTGTTCTTGTGGAATTGGCAAAGGATATTTGGAAGCCCATAGAGGGCTATGGTGAAAAATATCTTCCGTTCAAAACCGGAAAGAAGCTTTATTAGAAACTTCTCTGTGTTCTGTTAATTCATCTCACAGAGTTACATCTTTCCTTCAAGAAGCCTTTCGCTAAGGCTGTTCTTGTGGAATTGGCAAAGGATATTTGGAAGCCCATAGAAGGCTATGGTGAAAAGGAAATATCTTCCGTTCAAAACTGGAAAGAAGCTTTCTGAGAAACTGCTCTGTGTTCTGTTAATTCATCTCACAGAGTTACATCTTTCCTTCAAGAAGCCTTTCGCTAAGGCTGTTCTTGTGGAATTGGCAAAGGATATTTGGAAGCCCACAGAGGGCTATGGTGAAAAGGAAATATCTTCCGTTCAAAACTGGGAAGAAGCTTTCTGAGAAACTGCTCTGTGTTCTGTTAATTCATCTCACAGAGTTACATCTTTCCTTCATGAAGCCTTTCGCTAAGGCTGTTCTTGTGGAATTGGCAAAGGATATTTGGGAGCCCATAGAGGGCTATGGTGAAAAAGGAAATATATTCCGTTCAAAACTGGAAAGAAGCTTTCTGAGAAACTGCTCTGTGTTCTGTTAATTCATCTCACAGAGTTACATCTTTCCCTTCAAGAAACCTTCCGCTAAGGCAGTTCTTGTGGAATTGGCAAAGGGATATTTGGAAGCCCATACAAGGCTATATTGAAAAAGGAAATATCTTCCGTTAAAAACTGGAAAGAAGCTTTCTGAGAAACTGCTCTGTGTTCTGTTAATTCATCTCACAGAGTTACATCTTTCCCTTCAAGAAGCCTTTCGCTAAGGCTGTTCTTGTGGAATTGGCAAAGGGATATTTGGAAGCCCATAGAGGGCTATGTTGAAAAAGGAAATATCTTCCGTTCAAAACCGGAAAGAAGCTTTCTTAGAAACTGCTCTGTGTTCTGTTAATTCATCTCACAGAGTTACATCTTTCCCTTCAAGAAGCCTTTCGCTAAGGCTGTTCTTGTGGAATTGGCAAAGGGATATTTGGAAGCCCATAGAAGGCTATGGTGAAAAAGGAAATATCTTCCGTTCAAAACTGGAATAAAGCATTTTGAGAAACTGCTCTGTGATCTGTTAATTCATCTCACAGAGTTACCTCTTTCCCTTCAAGAAGCCTTTCGCTAAGGCTGTTCTTGTGGAATTGGCAAAGTGATATTTGGAAGCCCATAGAGTGCTATGGTGAAAAAGGAAATATCTTCCGTTCAAAACTGGAAAGAAGCTTTCTGAGAAACTGCTCTGTGTTCTGTTAATTCATCTCAAAGAGTTACATCTTTCCCTTCAGAAGCCTTTCGCTAAGGCTGTTCTTGTGGAATTGGCAAAGGGATATTTGGAAGCCCATAGAGGGCTATGGTGAAAAAGGAAATATCTTCCGTTCAAAACTGGAAAGAAGCTTTCTGAGAAACTGCTCTGTGTTCTGTTAATTCATCTCACAGAGTTACATCTTTCTCTTCAAGAAGCCTTTCGCTAAGGCTGTTCTTGTGGAATTGGCAAAGTGATATTTGGAAGCCCATAGAGGGCTATGTTGAAAAAGGAAATATCTTCCGTTCAAAAACGGAAAGAAGCTTTCTGAGAAACTGCTCTGTGTTCTGTTAATTCATCTCACAGAGTTACATCTATCCCTTCAAGAAGCCTTTCGCTAAGGCTGTTCTTGTGGAATTGGCAAAGGGATATATGGAAGCCCATAGAGGGCTATGGTGAAAAAGGAAATATCTTCCGTTCAAAACTGGAAAGAAGCTTTCTGAGAAACTGCTCTGTGTTCTGTGAATTCATCTCATAGAGTTACATCTGTCCCTTCAAGAAGCATTTCGCTAAGGCTGTTCTTGTGGAATTGGCAAAGTGATATTTGGAAGCCCATAGGGCTATGGTGAAAAGGAAATATCTTCCGTTCAAAACTGGAAAGAAGCTTTCTGAGAAACTGCTCTGTGTTCTGTTAATTCATCTCACAGAGTTACATCTTTCCTTCAAAGCCTTTCGCTAAGGCTGTTCTTGTGGAATTGGCAAAGTGATATTTGGAAGCCGATAGAGGGCTATGGTGAAAAATATCTTCCTTCAAAACTGGAAAGAGCTTTCTGAGAAAGTGCTCTGTGTTCTGTTCATTCATCTCAGAGAGTTACATCTTTCCTTCAAGAAGCCTTTCGCTAAGGCTGTTCTTGTGGAATTGGCAAAGGATATTTGGAAACCCATAGAGGGCTATGGTGAAAAGGAAATATCTTCCGTTCTAAACTGGAAAGAAGCTTTCTGAGAAACTGCTCTGTGTTCTGTTAATTCATCTCACAGAGTTACATCTTTCCTTCAGAAGCCTTTCGCTAAGGCTGTTCTTGTGGAATTGGCAAAGTGATATTTGGAAGCCCGTGAGGGCTATGGTGAAAAGGAAATATCTTCGTTTAAAAATGGAAAGAAGCTTTCTGAGAAACTGCTCTGTGTTCTGTTCATTCATCTCACAGAGTTACATCTTTCCTTCAAGAAGCCTTTCCCTAAGGCTCTTCTTGTGGAATTGGCAAAGGATATTTGGAAGCCCATAGAGGGCTATGGTGAAAAGGAAATATCTTCCGTTCAAAACTGGAAAGAAGCTTTCTGAGAAAGTGCTCTGTGTTCTGTTAATTCATCTCACAGAGTTACATCTTTCCCTTCATGAAGCCTTTCGCTAAGGCTGTTCTTGTGGAATTGGCAAAGTGATATTTGGAAGCCCATAGAGGGCTATGGTGAAAAAGGAAATATATTCCGTTCAAAACTGGAAAGAAACTTTCTGAGAAACTGCTCTGTGTTCTGTTAATTCATCTCACAGTTACATCTTTCCTTTAAGGAGCCTTTCGCTAAGGCTCTTCTTGTGGAATTGGCAGGGATATTTGGAAGCCTATAGAGGCCTATGATGAAAAAGGAAATATCTTCCGTTCAAAACTGGAAAGAAGCTTTCTGAGAAACTGCTCTGTGTTCTGTTAATTCAACTCAGGGAGTTACATCTTTCCCTTCAAGAAGCCTTTCGCTAAGGCTGTTCTTGTGGAATTGGCAAAGGGATATTTGGAAGCCCATAGAGGGCTATGGTGAAAAAGGAAATATCTTCCGTTCAAAACTGTAAAGAAGCTTTCTGAGAAACTACTCTGTGTTCTGTTAATTCATCTCAGAGAGTTACATCTTTCCCTTCAAGAAGCCTTTCGCTAAGGCTGTTCTTGTGGAATTGGAAAGGGATATTTGGAAGCCCATAGAGGGCTATGGTGAAAAAGGAAATATCTTCCGTTCAAAAGTGGAAAGAAGCTTTCTGAGAAACTGCTCTGTGTTCTGTTAATTCGTCTCACAGAGTTACATCTTTCCCTTCAAGAAGCCTTTCGCTAAGGCTGTTCTTGTGGAATTGGCAAAGTGATATTTGGAAGCCCATAGAGGGCTGTGGTGACAAAGGAAATATCTTCCGTTCAAAACTGTAAAGAAGCTTTCTGAGAAACTGCTCTGTGTTCTGTTAATTCATCTAAGAGAGTTACATCTTTCCCTTCAAGAAGCCTTTCGCTAAGGCTGTTCTTGTGGAATTGGCAAAGGGATATTTGGAAGCCCATAGAGGCTATGGTGAAAAGGAAATATCTTCCTTCAAAACTGGAAAGAAGCTTTCTGAGAAACTGCACTGTGTTCTGTTAATTCATCTCAGATAGTTACATCTTTCACTTCAAGAAGCCTTTCGCTAAGGCTGTTCTTGTGGAATTGGCAAAGGGATATTTGGAAGCCCATAGAGGGCTATGGTTGAAAATAAAATATCTTCCGTTCAAAAGTGGAAAGAAGCTTTCTGAGAAACTGCTCTGTGTTCTGTTAATTCGTCTCACAGAGTTACATCTTTCCTTCAAGCCTTTCGCTAAGGCTGTTCTTGTGGAATTGGCAAAGTGATATTTGGAAGCCCATAGAGGGCTGTGGTGACAAAGGAAATACCTTCCGTTCAAAAATGTAAAAAAGCTTTCTGAGAAACTGCTCTGTGTTCCGTTAATTCATCTCAGAGAGTTACATCTTTCCCTTCAAGAAGCCTTTCGCTAAGGCTGTTCTTGTGGAATTGGCAAAGGGATATTTGGAAGCCCATAGAGGGCTGTGGTGACAAAGGAAATACCTTCCGTTCAAAAATGTAAAAAGCTTTCTGAGAAACTGCTCTGTGTTCCGTTAATTCATCTCAGAGAGTTACATCTTTCCTTCAAGAAGCCTTTCGCTAAGGCTCTTCTTGAGGAATTGGCCAAGGATATTTGGAAGCCTATAGAGGCCTATGATGAAAAAGGAAATATCTTCCGCTCAAAACTGGAAAGAAGCTTGAGAAACTGCTCTGTGTTCTGTTAATTCAACTCAGGGAGTTACATCTTTCCCTTCAAGAAGCCTTTCGCTAAGGCTGTTCTTGTGGAATTGGCAAAGTGATATTTGGAAGCCCATAGAGGGCTATGGTGAAAAAGGAAATATCTTCCGTTCAAAACTGTAAAGAAGCTTTCTGAGAAACTACTCTGTGTTCTGTTAATTCATCTCAGAGAGTTACATCTTTCCCTTCAAGAAGCCTTTCGCTAAGGCTGTTCTTGTGGAATTGGGAAAGGGATATTTGGAAGCCCATAGAGGCTATGGTGAAAAGGAAATATCTTCCGCTCAAAAGTGGAAAGAAGCTTTCTGAGAAACTGCTCTGTGTTCTGTTAATTCGTCTCACAGAGTTACATCTTTCCCTTCAAGAAGCCTTTCGCTAAGGCTGTTCTTGTGGAATTGGCAAAGTGATATTTGGAAGCCCATAGAGGGCTGTGGTGACAAAGGAAATATCTTCCGTTCAAAACTGTAAAGAAGCTTTCTGAGAAACTGCTCTGTGTTCTGTTAATTCATCTAAGAGAGTTACATCTTTCCTTCAAGAAGCCTTCGCTAAGGCTGTTCTTGTGGAATTGGCAAAGGGATATTTGGAAGCCCATAGAGGGCTATGGTGAAAAAGGAAATATCTTCCCTTCAAAACTGGAAAGAAGCTTTCTGAGAAACTGCACTGTGTTCTGTTAATTCATCTCAGATAGTTACATCTTTCACTTCAAGAAGCCTTTCGCTAAGGCTGTTCTTGTGGAATTGGCAAAGGGATATTTGGAAGCCCATAGAGGGCTATGGTTGAAAATAAAATATCTTCCGTTCAAAAGTGGAAAGAAGCTTTCTGAGAAACTGCTCTGTGTTCTGTTAATTCGTCTCACAGAGTTACATCTTTCCCTTCAAGAAGCCTTTCGCTAAGGCTGTTCTTGTGGAATTGGCAAAGTGATATTTGGAAGCCCATAGAGGGCTGTGGTGACAAAGGAAATACCTTCCGTTCAAAAATGTAAAAAAGCTTTCTGAGAAACTGCTCTGTGTTCCGTTAATTCATCTCAGAGAGTTACATCTTTCCCTTCAAGAAGCCTTTCGCTAAGGCTGTTCTTGTGGAATTGGCAAAGGGATATTTGAAAGCCCATAGAGGGCTATGGTGAAAAAGGAAATATCTTCCCTTCAAAACTGGAAAGAAGCTTTCTGAGAAAGTGCTCTGTGTTCTGTTAATTCATCTCACAGAGTTACATCTTTCCTTCAGGAAGCCTTCGCTTAGGCTGTTCTTGTGGAATTGGCAAGGATATTTGGAAGCCCATAGAGGGCTATGGTGAAAAGGAAATATCTTCCGCTCAAAACTGGAAAGAAGCTTTCTGAGAAACTTCTCTGTGTTCTGTTAATTCATCTCACAGAGTTACATCTTTCCTTCAAGAAGCCTTCGCTAAGGCTGTACTTGTGTAATTGGCAAAGGATATTTGGAAGCCCATAGAGGCTATGGTGAAAAGGAAATATCTTCCTTCAAAACGGAAAGAAGCTTTCTGAGAAACTGCTCTGTGTTCTGTTAATTCATCTCACAGAGTTATATCTTTCCTTTCAAAAAGCCTTTCGCTAAGGTTGTTCTTGTGGAACAGGCAAAGTGATATTTGGAAGCCCACAGAGGGCTATGGTGAAAAAGGAAATATCTTCCGTTCAAAACTGGAAAGAAGCTTTCTGAGAAACTGCTCTGTGTTCTGTTAATTCATCTCACAGAGTTACATCTTTCCTTCAGGAGCCTTTCCTAAGGCTGTTCTTGAGGAATTGGCAAAGGATATTTGGAAGCCTATAGAGGCCTATGATGAAAAAGGAAATATCTTCCGTTCAAAACTGGAAGGAAGCTTTCTGAGAAACTGCTCTGTGTTCTGTTAATTCATCTCACAGAGTTACATCTTTCCCTTCAAGAAGCCTTTCGCTAAGGCTGTTCTTGTGGAATTGGCAAAGGGATATTTGGAAGCCCATAGAGGGCTATGGTTAAAAATAAAATATCTTCCGTTCAGAAGTGGAAAGAAGCTTTCTGAGAAACTGCTCTGTGTTCTGTTAACTCGTCTCACAGAATTACATCTTTCCCTTCAAGAAGCCTTTCGCTAAGGCTGTTCTTGTGGAATTGGCAAAGTGATATTTGGAAGCCCATAGAGGGCTGTGGTGACAAAGGAAATACCTTCCGTTCAAAAATGTAAAAAAGCTTTCTGAGAAACTGCTCTGTTTTCTGTTAATTCATCTCAGAGAGTTACATCTTTCCCTTCAAGAAGCCTTTCGCTAAGGCTGTTCTTGTGGAATTGGCAAAGGGATATTTGGAAGCCCATAGAGGGCTATGGTGAAAAAGGAAATATCTTCCGTTCAAAACTGGAAAGAAGCTTTCTGAGAAACTTCTCTGTGTTCTGTTAATTCATCTCACAGAGTTACATCTTTCCTTCAAGAAGCCTTCGCTAAGGCTGTTCTTGTGTAATTGGCAAAGGATATTTGGAAGCCCATAGAGGGCTATGGTGAAAAAGGAAATATCTTCCTTCAAAACGGAAAGAAGCTTTCTGAGAAACTGCTCTGTGTTCTGTGAATTCATCTCACAGAGTTACATCTTTCCTTCAAGAAGCCTTTCGCTAAGGCTGTTCTTGTGGAATTGGCAAAGGATATTTGGAAACCCATAGAGGGCTATGGTGAAAACGAAATATCTTCCGTTCTAAACTGGAAAGAAGCTTTCTGAGAAACTGCTCTGTGTTCTGTTAATTCATCTCACAGAGTTACATCTTTCCTTCAAGAAGCCTTTCGCTAAGGCTGTTCTTGTGGAATTGGCAAAGTGATATTTGGAAGCCCAGAGGGCTATGGTGAAAAGGAAATATCTTCCGTTCAGAAGTGGAAAGAAGCTTTCTGAGAAACTGCTCTGTGTTCTGTTAACTCGTCTCACAGAGTTACATCTTTCCTTCAAGAAGCCTTTCGCTAAGGCTGTTCTTGTGGAATTGGCAAAGGATATTTGGAAGCCCATAGAGGGCTATGGTGAAAAAGGAAATATCTTCCTTCAAAACTGGAAAGAAGCTTGAGAAAGTGCTCTGTGTTCTGTTAATTCATCTCACAGAGTTACATCTTTCCTTCAAGCCTTTCGCTAAGGCTGTTCTTGTGGAATTGGCAAAGGATATTTGGAAGCCCATAGAGGGCTATGGTGAAAAGGAAATATCTTCCGTTCAAAACTGGAAAGAAGCTTTCTGAGAAACTTCTGTGTTCTGTTAATTCATCTCACAGAGTTACATCTTTCCTTCAAGAAGCCTTTCGCTAAGGCTGTTCTTGTGGAATTGGCAAAGGATATTTGGAAGCCCATAGAGGGCTATGGTGAAAAGGAAATATCTTCCTTTCAAAAACGGAAAGAAGCTTGAGAAACTGCTCTGTGTTCTGTTAATTCATCTCACAGAGTTACATATTTCCTTCAAGAAGCCTTTCGCTAAGGCTGTTCTTGTGGAATTGGCAAGGATATTTGGAAACCCATAGAGGGCTATGGTGAAAAGGAAATATCTTCCGTTATAAACTGGAAAGAAGCTTTCTGAGAAACTGCTCTGTGTTCTGTTAATTCATCTCACAGAGTTACATCTTTCCTTCAAGAAGCCTTCGCTAAGGCTGTTCTTGTGGAATTGGCAAAGGATATTTGGAAGCCCGTGAGGGCTATGGTGAAAAAGGAAATATCTTCCGTTCAAAACTGGAAAGAAGCTTTCTGAGAATGTGCTCTGTGTTCTGTTAATTCATCTCACAGAGATACATCTTTCCCTTCATGAAGCCTTCGCTAAGGCTGTTCTTGTGGAATTGGCAAAGTGATATTTGGAAGCCCCTAGAGGGCTATGGTGAAAAGGAAATATATTCCGTTCAAAGCTGGAAAGAAACTTTCTGAGAAACTGCTCTGTGTTCTGTTAATTCATCTCACAGTTACATCTTTCCTTCAAGAGCCTTTCGCTAAGGCTCTTCTTGAGGAATTGGCCAAGGGATATTTGGAAGCCTATAGAGGCCTATGATGAAAAGGAAATATCTTCCGTTCAAAACTGGAAAGAAGCTTTCTGAGAAACTGCTCTGTGTTCTGTTAATTCAACTCAGAGTTACATCTTTCCCTTCAAGAAGCCTTTCGCTAAGGCTGTTCTTGTGGAATTGGCAAAGGATATTTGGAAGCCCATAGAGGGCTATGGTGAAAAAGGAAATATCTTCCGTTCAAAACTAGAAAGAAGCTTGAGAAACTGCTCTGTGTTCTGTTAATTCATCTCAGAGAGTTACATCTTTCCCTTCAAGAAGCCTTTCGCTAAGGCTGTTCTTGTGGAATTGGCAAAGGATATTTGGAAGCCCCTAGAGGGCTATGGTGAAAAGGAAATATCTTCCTTCAAAACTGGAAAGAAGCTTTCTGAGAAACTGCTCTGTGTTCTGTTAATTCGTCTCACAGAGTTACATCTTTCCTTCAAGAAGCCTTTCGCTAAGGCTGTTCTTGTGGAATTGGCAAAGGATATTTGGAAGCCCATAGAGGGCTATGGTGAAAAAGGAATATCTTCCGTTCAAAACCGGAAAGAAGCTTTCTTAGAAACTGCTCTGTGTTCTGTTAATTCATCCCACAGAGTTACATCTTTCCTTCAAGAAGTTTTCGCTAAGGCTGTTCTTGTGTAATTGCCAAAGTGATATTTGGAATCCCTAGAGGGCTATGGTAAAAAGGAAATATCTTCCGCTCAAAACTGGAAAGAAGCTTTCTTAGAAACTGCTCTGTGTTCTGTTAATTCAACTCAGAGTTACATCTTTCCTTCAAGAAGCCTTTCGCTAAGGCTGTTCTTGTGGAATTGGCAAAGTGATATTTGGAAGCCCTTAGAGGGCTATGGTGAAAAAGGAAATATCTTCCGCTCAAAACTGGAAAGAAGCTTTCTGAGAAACTGCTCTGTGTTCTGTTAATTCACCTCACAGAGTTACATCTTTCCTTCAAGAAGCCTTTCGCTAAGGCTGTTCTTGTGGAATTGGCAAAGTGATATTTGGAAGCCAATAGAGGGCTATGGTGAAAAAGAAAATATCTTCCGTTCAAAACTGGAAAGAAGCTTTCTGAGAAACTGCTCTGTGTTCTTTGAATACATCTCAAAGAGTTACATCTTTCCTTCAAGAAGCCTTTCGCTAAGGCTGTTCCTGTGGAATTGGCAAAGGGATATTTGGAAGCCCATAGAGGGCTATGCTGAAAAAGGAAATATCTTCCGTTCAAAACTGGAAAGAAGCTTTCTGAGAAACTGCTCTGTGTTCTGTTACTTCATCTCACAGAGCTACATCTTTCCCTTCATGAAGCCTTTCGCTAAGGCTGTTCTTGTGGAATTGGCAAAGGATATTTGGAACCCCTATGGGGCTATGGTGAAAAGGAAATATCTTCCGTTCAAAACTGGAAAGAAGCTTGAGAAACTGCTCTGTGTTCTGTTAATTCATCTCACAGAGTTACATCTTTCCTTCAAGAAGCCTTTCGCTAAGGCTGTTCTTGTTTAATTGGCAAAGTGATATTTGAAGCCCATAGAGGCTATGGTGAAAAAGGAATATCTTCCGTTCAAAACTGGAAAGAAGCTTTCTGAGAAACTGCTCTGTGTTCTGTTAATTCATCTCACAGAGTTACATCTTTCATTTCAAGAAGCCTTTCGCTAAGGCTGTTCTTGTGGAATTGGCAAAGTGATATTTGGAAGCCCATAGAGGGCTATCGTGAAAAAGGAAATATCTTCCGTTCAAAACTGGAAAGAAGCTTTCTGAGAAACTGCTCTGTGTTCTGTTAATTCATCTCACAAGTTAGATCTTTCCTTCAAAATCCTTTCTCTAAGGCTATTCTTGTGGAATTGGCAAAGTGATATTTGGAAGCCCATGGAGGCTATGGTGAAAAAAATATCTTCCTTTGAAAACTAGAAAGAAGCTTTCTGAGAAACTGCTCTGTGTTCTGTTAATTCATCTCACAAGTTAGATCTTTCCTTCAAGTAGTCTTTGCTGAGGCTGTTCTTGTGGAATTGGCAAAGGATATTTGGAAGACCATAGAGGGCTATGGTGAAAAAGGAAATATCTTCCGATCAAAACTGGAAAGAAGCTTTCTGAGAAACTGCTCTGTGTTCTGTTAATTCATCTCACAGAGTTATATCTTTCCTTCAAAAAGCCTTTCGCTAAGGCTGTTCTTGTGGAATTGGCAAAGGGATATTAGGAAGCCTATAGAGGGCTATGGTGAAAAAGGAAATATCTTCCGTCAAAACTGGAAAGAAGCTTTCTGAGAAACTGCTCTGTGTTCTGTTAATTCATCTCACAGAGTTACATCTATCCCTTCAAGTAGCCTTTCGCTAAGGCTGTTCTTGTGGAATTAGCAAAGGATATTTGGAAGCCCATAGAGGCTATGGTGAAAAAGGAAATATCTTCCGTTATAAACTGGAAAGAATCTTTCTGAGAAACTGCTCTGTGTTCTGTTAATTCATCTCACAGAGTTACATCTTTCCTTCCAGGAGCCTTCGCTAAGGCTGTTCTTGAGGAATTGGCAAAGGATATTTGGAAGCCCTATAGAGGCCTATGATGAAAAAGGAAATATCTTCCGCTCAAAACTGGAAGGAAGCTTTCTGAGAAACTGCTCTGTGTTCTGTTAATTCATCTCACAGAGTTACATCTTTCTCTTCAAGAACCCTTCGCTAAGGCTGTTCTTGTGGAATTGGCAAAGGATATTTGGAACCCTACAAAGGCCTATGATGTAAAAGGAAATATCTTCCGTTCAAAACTGGAAAGAAGCTTTCTGAGAAACTGCTCTGTGTTCTGTTAATTCAACTCACAGAGTTACATCTTTCCCTTCAAGAACCTTTCGCTAAGGCTGTTCTTGTGGATTGGCAAAGTGATATTTGGAAGCCCATAGAGGGCTATGGTGAAAAGGAAATATCTTCCGTCAAAACTGAAACAAGCTTTCTGAGAAACTGCTCTGTGTTCTGTTAATTCATCTCACAGAGTTACATCTTTCCTTCAAGAAGCCTTTCGCTAAGGCTGTTCTTGTGGAATTGGCAAAGTGATATTTGGAAGCCCATAGACTGCTAGGGTGAAAAGGAAATATCTTCCGCTTCAAAACTGGAAAGAATCTTTCTGAGAAACTGCTCTGTGTTCTGTTAATTCATCTCACAGAGTTACATCTTTCCTTCAAGAAGCCTTTCGCTAAGGCTGTTCTTGTGGAATTGGCAAACTGATATTTGGAAGCCCATAGAGGACTATGGTGAAAAGGAAATATCTTCCGCTCAAAACCGGAAAGAAGCTTTCTTAGAAACTGCTAAGTGTTCTGTTAATTCAACTCACAGAGTTACATCTTTCCTTCAAGAACCCTTACGCTAAGGCTGTTCTTGTGGAATTGGCAAAGTGATATTTGGAAGCCCATAGGGCTATGGTGAAAAGGAAATGTCTTCCGCTCAAAACTGGAAAGAAGCTTTCTGAGAAACTGCTCTGTGTTCTGTTAATTCATCTCACAGAGTTACATCTTTCCTTCATGAAGCCTTTCGCTAAGGCTGTTCTTGTGGAATTGGCAAAGTGATATTTGGAAGCCCATAGACTGCTATGGTGAAAAGGAAATATCTTCCGTTCAAAACTGGAAAGAAGCTTTCTGAGAAACTGCTCTGTGTTCTGTTAATTCATCTCACAAAGTTGCATCTTTCCTTCAAAAGCCTTTCTCTAAGGCTGTTCTTGTGGAATTATCAAAGTGATATTTGGAAGCCCATAGAGGGCTATGGTGAAAAGGAAATATCTTCCGTTCAAAACTAGAAAGAAGCTTTCAGAAACTGCTCTGTGTTCTGTTAATTCATCTCACAGAGTTACATCTTTCCTTCAAGTAGCCTTTGCTAAGGCTGTTCTTGTGGAATTGGCAAAGGATATTTGGAAGCCCATTTGAGGGCTATGGTGAAAAAGGAAATATATTCCGTTCAAAATTGGAAAGAAGCTTGAGAAACTGCTCTGTGTTCTGTTAATTCATCTCACAGAGTTACATCTTTCCCTTCAAGAAGCCTTCGCTAAGGCTGTTGTTGTGGAATTGGCAAAGGATATTTGGAAGCCCATAGAGGGCTATGGTGAAAAGGAAATATCTTCCGCTCAAAACCGGAAAGAAGCTTTCTGAGAAACTGCTCTGTGTTCTGTTAATTCATCTCACAGAGTTACATCATTCCTTCAAGAAGCCTTTCGCTAAGGCTGTTCTTGTGGAATTGGCAAAGTGATATTTGGAAGCCCATAGAGGGCTATGGTGAAAAGGAAATATCTTCCGCTTCAAAACTGGGAAGAAGCTTTCTGAGAAACTGCTCTGGGTTCTGTTAATTCATCTCACAGAGTTACATCTTTCCCTTCAAAAAGCCTTTAGCTAAGGCTGTTCTTGTGGAATTGGCAAAGGGATATTAGGAAGCCTATAGAGGGCTATGGTGAAAAAGGAAATATCTTCCGTTCAAAACTGGAAAGAAGCTTTCTGAGAAACTGCTCTGTGTTCTGTTAATTCATCTCACACAGTTACATCTTTCCCTTCAAGAAGCCTTTCGCTAAGGCTGTTCTTGGGGTATTGGCAAAGTGATATTTCGAAGCCCATAGAAGGCTATGGGGACAAAGGAAATATCTTCCGTTCAAAACTGGAAAGAAGCTTTCTGAGAAACTGCTCTGTGTTCTGTTAATTCATCTCACAGTGTTATATCATTCCCTTCAAGAAGCCTTTCGCTAACGCTGTTCTTGTGGAATTGGCAAAGTGATATTTGACAGCCCATAGAGGGCTATGGTGAAAAAGGAAATATCTTCCGTTCAAAACTGGAAAGAAGCTTGAGAAACTGCTCTGTGTTCTGATAATTCATCTCACAGAGTTACATCTTTCCCTTCAAGAAGCCTTTCGCTAAGGCTGTTCTTGTGGAATTGGCAAAGTGATATTTGGAAGCCCATAGAGGGTTATGGTGAAAAAGGAAATATCTTCCCTTCAAAACTGGAAAGAGCTTTCTGAGAAAGTGCTCTGTGTTCTGTTCATTCATCTCAGAGAGTTACATCTTTCCTTCAAGAAGCCTTTCGCTAAGGCTGTTCTTGTGGAATTGGCAAAGGATATTTGGAAACCCATAGAGGGCTATGGTGAAAAAGGAAATATCTTCCGTTCTAAACTGGAAAGAAGCTTTCTGAGAAACTGCTCTGTGTTCTGTTAATTCAACTCAGGGAGTTACATCTTTCCCTTCAAGAAGCCTTTCGCTAAGGCTGTTCTTGTGGAATTGGCAAAGGGATATTTGGAAGCCCATAGAGGGCTATGGTGAAAAAGGAAATATCTTCCGTTTCAAAACTGTAAAGAAGCTTTCTGAGAAACTACTCTGTGTTCTGTTAATTCATCTCAGAGAGTTACATCTTTCCCTTCAAGAAGCCTTTCGCTAAGACTGTTCTTGTGGAATTGGGAAAGGATATTTGGAAGCCCATAGAGGGCTATGGTGAAAAGGAAATATCTTCCGCTCAAAACTGGAAAGAAGCTTTCTGAGAAACTGCTCTGTGTTTTGCTAATTCGTCTCACAGAGTTACATCTTTCCTTCAAGAAGCCTTCGCTAAGGCTGTTCTTGTGGAATTGGCAAAGTGATATTTGGAAGCCCATAGAGGGCTGTGGTGACAAAGGAAATATCTTCCGCTTCAAAACTGTAAAGAAGCTTTCTGAGAAACTGCTCTGTGTTCTGTTAATTCATCTAAGAGAGTTACATCTTTCCCTTCAAGAAGCCTTCGCTAAGGCTGTTCTTGTGGAATTGGCAAAGGATATTTGGAAGCCCATAGAGGGCTATGGTGAAAAAGGAAATATCTTCCTTCAAAACTGGAAAGAAGCTTTCTGAGAAACTGCTCTGTGTTCTGTTAATTCATCTCAGAGAGTTACATCTTTCCCTTCAAGAAGCCTTTCGCTAAGGCTGTTCTTGTGGAATTGGCAAAGGGATATTTGGAAGCCCATAGAGGGCTATGGTTAAAAATAAAATATCTTCCGTTCAAAAGTGGAAAGAAGCTTTCTGAGAAACTGCTCTGTGTTCTGTTAATTCGTCTCACAGAGTTACATCTCTCCCTACATGAAGCCTTTCGCTAAGGCTGTTCTTGTGGAATTGGCAAAGTGATATTTGGAAGCCCATAGAGGGCTGTGGTGACAAAGGAAATACCTTCCGTTCAAAAATGTAAAAAAGCTTTCTGAGAAACTGCTCTTCGTTCTGTTAATTCATCTCAGAGAGTTACATCTTTCCCTTCAAAAAGCCTTTAGCTAAGGCAGTTCTTGTGGAATTGGTAAAGGGATATTAGGAAGCCTATAGAGGGCTATGGTGAAAAAGGAAATATCTTCCGCTCAAAACTGGAAAGAAGCTTTCTGAGAAACTGCTCTGTGTTCTGTTAATTCATCTCACAGAGTTACATCTTTCCTTCAAGAAGCCTTCGCTAAGGCTGTTCTTGTGGTATTGGCAAAGTGATATTTCGAAGCCCATAGAAGGCTATGGGGACAAAGGAAATATCTTCCGCTTCAAAACTGGAAAGAAGCTTGAGAAACTGCTCTGTGTTCTGTTAATTCATCTCACAGAGTTATATCATTCCTTCAGAAGCCTTTCGCTAAGGCTGTTCTTGTGGAATTGGCAAAGTGATATTTGACAGCCCATAGAGGGCTATGGTGAAAAGGAAATATCTTCCGCTCAAAACTGGAAAGAAGCTTTCTGAGAAAGTGCTCTGTGTTCTGGTAATTCATCTCACAGAGTTACATCTTTCCTTCAAGAGTTTTCGCTAAGGCTGTTCTTGTGGAATTGGCAAAGGGATATTTGGAAGCCCATAGAGGGCTATGGTGAAAACAGAAATATCTTCCGTTCAAAACTGGAAAGAAGCTTTCTGAGAAACTGCTCTGTGTTCTGTTAATTCATCTCACAGAGTTACATCTTTCCCTTCAAGAAGCCTTTCGCTAAGGCTGTTCTTGTGGAATTGGCAAAGTGATATTTGGAAGCCCTTAGAGGGCTATGGTGAAAAAGGAAATATATTCCGTTCAAAACTGGAAAGAAACTTTCTGAGAAACTGCTCTGTGTTCTGTTAATTCATCTCACAGTTACATCTTTCCCTTCCAGGAGCCTTTCGCTAAGGCTCTTCTTGAGGAATTGGCCAAGGGATATTTGGACGCCTATGGAGGCCTATGATGAAAAAGGAAATATCTTCCGTTCAAAACTGGAAAGAAGCTTTCTGAGAAACTGCTCTGTGTTCTGTTAATTCAACCCAGGGAGTTACATCTTTCCCTTCACGAAGCCTTTCGCTAAGGCTGTTCTTGTGGAATTGGCAAAGGGATATTTGGAAGCCCATAGAGGGCTATGGTGAAAAAGGAAATATCTTCCGTTCAAAACTGTAAAGAAGCTTTCTGAGAAACTGCTCTGTGTTCTGTTAATTCATCTCAGAGAGTTACATCTTTCCCTTCAAGAAGCCTTTCGCTAAGGCTGTTCTTGTGGAATTGGCAAAGGGATATTTGGAAGCCCATAGAGGGCTATGGTTGAAAATAAAATATCTTCCGTTCAAAAGTGGAAAGAAGCTTTCTGAGAAACTGCTCTGTGTTCTGTTAATTCGTCTCACAGAGTTACATCTTTCCTTCAAGAGCCTTTCGCTAAGGCTGTTCTTGTGGAATTGGCAAAGTGATATTTGGAAGCCCATAGAGGCTGTGGTGACAAAGGAAATACCTTCCGTTCAAAAATGTAAAAAGCTTTCTGAGAAACTGCTCTGTGTTCCGTTAATTCATCTCAGAGAGTTACATCTTTCCTTCAAGAAGCCTTTCGCTAAGGCTGTTCTTGTGGAATTGGCAAAGGATATTTGAAGCCCATAGAGGGCTATGGTGAAAAGGAAATATCTTCCTTTCAAAACTGGAAAGAAGCTTTCTGAGAAAGTGCTCTGTGTTCTGTTAATTCATCTCACAGAGTTACATCTTTCCTTCAAGAAGCCTTTCGCTAAGGCTGTTCTTGTGGAATTGGCAAAGGATATTTGGAAGCCCATAGAGGGCTATGGTGAAAAGGAAATATCTTCCTTCAAAACTGGAAAGAAGCTTTCTGAGAAAGTGCTCTGTGTTCTGTTAATTCATCTCACAGAGTTACATCTTTCCTTCAGAAGCCTTTCGCTAGGCTGTTCTTGTGGAATTGCAAAGGATATTTGGAAGCCCATAGAGGGCTATGGTGAAAAAGGAAATATCTTCCGTTCAAAACTGGAAAGAAGCTTTCTGAGAAACTTCTCTGTGTTCTGTTAATTCATCTCACAGAGTTACATCTTTCCCTTCAAGAAGCCTTTCGCTAAGGCTGTACTTGTGTAATTGGCAAAGGGATATTTGGAAGCCCATAGAGGGCTATGGTGAAAAAGGAAATATCTTCCTTTCAAAACGGAAAGAAGCTTTCTGAGAAACTGCTCTGTGTTCTGTTAATTCATCTCACAGAGTTATATCTTTCCTTTCAAAAAGCCTTTCGCTAAGGTTGTTCTTGTGGAATTGGCAAAGGGATATTAGGAAGCCTATAGAGGGCTATGGTGAAAAATATCTTCCGTTCAAAACTGGAAAGAAGCTTTCTGAGAAACTGCTCTTCGTTCTGTTAATTCATCTCACAGAGTTACATCTTTCCTTCAAGTAGCCTTTGCTGAGGCTGTTCTTGTGGAATTGGAAAAGGATATTTGGAAGCCCACAGAGGGCTATGGTGAAAAGGAAATATCTTCCGCTTCAAAACTGGAAAGAAGCTTTCTGAGAAACTGCTCTGTGTTCTGTTAATTCATCTCACAGAGTTACATCTTTCCCTTCAAGAAGCCTTTCGCTAAGGCTGTTCTTGAGGAATTGGCAAAGGGATATTTGGAAGCCTATAGAGGCCTATGATGAAAAAGGAAATATCTTCCGTTCAAAACTGGAAGGAAGCTTTCTGAGAAACTGCTCTGTGTTCTGTTAATTCATCTCACAGAGTTACATCTTTCCCTTCAAGAAGCCTTTCGCTAAGGCTGTTCTTGTGGAATTGGCAAAGGGATATTTGGAAGCCCATAGAGGGCTATGGTTAAAAATAAAATATCTTCCGTTCAGAAGTGGAAAGAAGCTTTCTGAGAAACTGCTCTGTGTTCTGTTAACTCGTCTCACAGAGTTACATCTTTCCCTTCAAGAAGCCTTTCGCTAAGGCTGTTCTTGTGGAATTGGCAAAGTGATATTTGGAAGCCCATAGAGGGCTGTGGTGACAAAGGAAATACCTTCCGTTCAAAAATGTAAAAAAGCTTTCTGAGAAACTGCTCTCTTTTCTGTTAATTCATCTCAGAGAGTTACATCTTTCCTTCAAAGCCTTTCGCTAAGGCTGTTCTTGTGGAATTGGCAAAGGGATATTTGGAAGCCCATAGGGCTATGGTGAAAAAGGAAATATCTTCCGTTCAAAACTGGAAAGAAGCTTTCTGAGAAACTTCTGTGTTCTGTTAATTCATCTCACAGAGTTACATCTTTCCTTCAAGAAGCCTTCGCTAAGGCTGTTCTTGTGGAATTGGCAAAGGATATTTGGAAGCCCATAGAGGGCTATGGTGAAAAGGAAATATCTTCCTTTCAAAACGGAAAGAAGCTTTCTGAGAAACTGCTCTGTGTTCTGTGAATTCATCTCACAGAGTTACATCTTTCCTTCAAGAAGCCTTCGCTAAGGCTGTTCTTGTGGAATTGGCAAAGGATATTTGGAAACCCATAGAGGGCTATGGTGAAAAAGGAAATATCTTCCTTCAAAACTGGAAAGAAGCTTTCTGAGAAACTGCTCTGTGTTCTGTTAATTCATCTCACAGAGTTACATCTTTCCTTCAAGAAGCCTTTCGCTAAGGCTGTTCTTGTGGAATTGGCAAAGTGATATTTGGAAGCCCATAGGGCTATGGTGAAAAAGGAAATATCTTCCGCTCAAAACTGGAAAGAAGCTTTCTGAGAAACTGCTCTGTGTTCTGTTAACTCGTCTCACAGAGTTACATCTTTCCTTCAAGAAGCCTTTCGCTAAGGCTGTTCTTGTGGAATTGGCAAAGGATATTTGGAAGCCCATAGAGGGCTATGGTGAAAAAGGAAATATCTTCCTTCAAAACTGGAAAGAAGCTTTCTGAGAAAGTGCTCTGTGTTCTGTTAATTCATCTCAGAGTTACATCTTTCCTTCCAGAAGCCTTTCGCTAAGGCTGTTCTTGTGGAATTGGCAAAGGATATTTGGAAGCCCATAGAGGGCTATGGTGAAAAAGGAAATATCTTCCGCTCAAAACTGGAAAGAAGCTTGAGAAACTTCTCTGTGTTCTGTTAATTCATCTCACAGAGTTACATCTTTCCTTCAAAAGCCTTTCGCTAAGGCTGTTCTTGTGGAATTGGCAAAGGATATTTGGAAGCCCATAGAGGGCTATGGTGAAAAAGGAAATATCTTCCTTTCAAAACGGAAAGAAGCTTTCTGAGAAACTGCTCTGTGTTCTGTTAATTCATCTCACAGAGTTACATATTTCCTTCAGAAGCCTTCGCTAAGGCTGTTCTTGTGGAATTGGCAAAGGATATTTGGAAACCCATAGAGGGCTATGGTGAAAAAGGAAATATCTTCCGTTATAAACTGGAAAGAAGCTTTCTGAGAAACTGCTCTGTGTTCTGTTAATTCATCTCACAGAGTTACATCTTTCCTTCAAGAAGCCTTTCGCTAAGGCTGTTCTTGTGGAATTGGCAAAGGGATATTTGGAAGCCCGTGAGGGCTATGGTGAAAAGGAAATATCTTCCGCTCAAAACTGGAAAGAAGCTTTCTGAGAATGTGCTCTGTGTTCTGTTAATTCATCTCACAGAGATACATCTTTCCTTCATGAAGCCTTTCGCTAAGGCTGTTCTTGTGGAATTGGCAAGGATATTTGGAAGCCCTTAGAGGGCTATGGTGAAAAGGAAATATATTCCGTTCAAAGCTGGAAAGAAACTTTCTGAGAAACTGCTCTGTGTTCTGTTAATTCATCTCACAGTTACATCTTTCCCTTCCAGGAGCCTTTCGCTAAGGCTCTTCTTGAGGAATTGGCAAGGATATTTGGAAGCCTATAGAGGCCTATGATGAAAAGGAAATATCTTCCGTTCAAAACTGGAAAGAAGCTTTCTGAGAAACTGCTCTGTGTTCTGTTAATTCAACTCAGGAGTTACATCTTTCCTTCAAGAAGCCTTCGCTAAGGCTGTTCTTGTGGAATTGGCAAAGGGATATTTGGAAGCCCATAGAGGGCTATGGTGAAAAAGGAAATATCTTCCGTTCAAAACTAGAAAGAAGCTTTCTGAGAAACTGCTCTGTGTTCTGTTAATTCATCTCAGAGAGTTACATCTTTCCCTTCAAGAAGCCTTTCGCTAAGGCTGTTCTTGTGGAATTGGCAAAGGGATATTTGGAAGCCCCTAGAGAGCTATGGTGAAAAAGGAAATATCTTCCTTTCAAAACTGGAAAGAAGCTTTCTGAGAAACTGCTCTGTGTTCTGTTAATTCGTCTCACAGAGTTACATCTTTCCCTTCAAGAAGCCTTTCGCTAAGGCTGTTCTTGTGGAATTGGCAAAGGGATATTTGGAAGCCCATAGAGGGCTATGGTGAAAAAGGAATATCTTCCGTTCAAAACCGGAAAGAAGCTTTCTTAGAAACTGCTCTGTGTTCTGTTAATTCATCCCACAGAGTTACATCTTTCCCTTCAAGAAGTTTTTCGCTAAGGCTGTTCTTGTGTAATTGCCAAAGTGATATTTGGAATCCCCTAGAGGGCTATGGTAAAAAAGGAAATATCTTCCGTTCAAAACTGGAAAGAAGCTTTCTTAGAAACTGCTCTGTGTTCTGTTAATTCAACTCACGGAGTTACATCTTTCCCTTCAAGAAGCCTTACGCTAAGGCTGTTCTTGTGGAATTGGCAAAGTGATATTTGGAAGCCCTTAGAGGGCTATGGTGAAAAAGGAAATATCTTCCGTTCAAAACTGGAAAGAAGCTTTCTGAGAAACTGCTCTGTGTTCTGTTAATTCACCTCACAGAGTTACATCTTTCCGTTCAAGAAGCCTTTCGCTAAGGCTGTTCTTGTGGAATTGGCAAAGTGATATTTGGAAGCCCATCGAGGACTGTGGTGACAAAGGAAATATCTTCCGTTCAAAACTGGAAAGAAGCTTTCTGAGAAACTGCTCTGTGTTCTTTGAATACATCTCAAAGAGTTACATCTTTCCCTTCAAGAAGCCTTTCGCTAAGGCTGTTCCTGTGGAATTGGCAAAGGGATATTTGGAAGCCCATAGAGGGCTATGCTGAAAAAGGAAATATCTTCCGTTCAAAACTGGAAAGAAGCTTTCTGAGAAACTGCTCTGTGTTCTGTTACTTCATCTCACAGAGCTACATCTTTCCCTTCATGAAGCCTTTCGCTAAGGCTGTTCTTGTGGAATTGGCAAAGGGATATTTGGAACCCCCTATGGGGCTATGGTGAAAAAGGAAATATCTTCCGTTCAAAACTGGAAAGAAGCTTTCTGAGAAACTGCTCTGTGTTCTGTTAATTCATCTCACAGAGTTACATCTTTCCCTTCAAGAAGCCTTTCTCTAAGGCTGTTCTTGTTTAATTGGTAAAGGGATTTTTTTAAGCCCCTATGGGGCTATGGTGAAAAAGGGAATATCTTCCGTTCAAAACTGGAAAGAAGCTTTCTGAGAAACTGCTCTGTGTTCTGTTAATTCATCTCACAGAGTTACATCTTTCATTTCAAGAAGCCTTTCGCTAAGGCTGTTCTTGTGGGATTGGCAAAGTGATATTTGGAAGCCCATAGAGGGCTATCGTGAAAAAGGAAATATCTTCCGTTCAAAACTGGAAAGAAGCTTTCTGAGAAACTGCTCTGTGTTCTGTTAATTCATCTCACAAAGTTAGATCTTTCCCTTCAAAAATCCTTTCTCTAAGGCTATTCTTGTGGAATTGGCAAAGTGATATTTGGAAGCCCATGGAGGGCTATGGTGAAAAAAGAAATATCTTCCTTTGAAAACTAGAAAGAAGCTTTCTGAGAAACTGCTCTGTGTTCTGTTAATTCATCTCACGGAATTACATCTTTCCCTTCAAGTAGTCTTTTGCTGAGGCTGTTCTTGTGGAATTGGCAAAGGGATATTTGGAAGACCATAGAGGGCTACGGTGAAAAAGGAAATATCTTCCGATCAAAACTGGAAAGAAGCTTTCTGAGAAACTGCTCTGTGTTCTGTTAATTCATCTCACAGAGTTATATCTTCCTTCAAAAGCCTTTCGCTAAGGTTGTTCTTGTGGAATTGGCAAAGGATATTTGGAAGCCTATAGAGGGCTATGGTGAAAAAGGAAATATCTTCCGTTCAAAACTGGAAAGAAGCTTTCTGAGAAACTGCTCTTCGTTCTGTTAATTCATCTCACAGAGTTACATCTATCCCTTCAAGTAGCCTTTTGCTGAGGCTGTTCTTGTGGAATTGGCAAAGGGATATTTGGAAGCCCATAGAGGGCTATGGTGAAAAAGGAAATATCTTCCGTTATAAACTGGAAAGAATCTTTCTGAGAAACTGCTCTGTGTTCTGTTAATTCATCTCACAGAGTTACATCTTTCCTTCCAGGAGCCTTTCGCTAAGGCTGTTCTTGAGGAATTGGCAAGGGATATTTGGAAGCCCATAGAGGCCTATGATGAAAAGGAAATATCTTCCGTTCAAAACTGGAAGGAAGCTTTCTGAGAAACTGCTCTGTGTTCTGTTAATTCATCTCACAGAGTTACATCTTTCTCTTCCAGGAGCCTTTCGCTAAGGCTGTTCTTGAGACATTGGCAAAGGGATATTTGGAACCCTACAAAGGCCTATGATGTAAAAGGAAAAAACTTCCGTTCAAAACTGGAAAGAAGCTTTCTGAGAAACTGCTCTGTGTTCTGTTAATTCAACTCACAGAGTTACATCTTTCCCTTCAAGAACCCTTACGCTAAGGCTGTTCTTGTGGATTTGGCAAAGTGATATTTGGAAGCCCATAGAGGGCTATGGTGAAAAAGGAAATATCTTCCGTTCAAAACTGGAAACAAGCTTTCTGAGAAACTGCTCTGTGTTCTGTTAATTCATCTCACAGAATTACATCTTTCCCTTCAAGAAGCCTTTCGCTAAGGCTGTTCTTGTGGAATTGGCAAAGTGATATTTGGAAGCCCATAGACTGCTAGGGTGAAAAAGGAAATATCTTCCGTTCAAAACTGCAAAGAATCTTTCTGAGAAACTGCTCTGTGTTCTGTTAATTCATCTCACAGAGTTACATCTTTTCCTTCAAGAAGCCTTTCGCTAAGGCTGTTCTTGTGGAATTGGCAAACTGATATTTGGAAGCGCATAGAGGACTATGGTGAAAAAGGAAATATCTTCCGTTCAAAACCGGAAAGAAGCTTTCTTAGAAACTGCTAAGTGTTCTGTTAATTCAACTCACAGAGTTACATCTTTCCCTTCAAGAACCCTTACGCTAAGGCTGTTCTTGTGGAATTGGCAAAGTGATATTTGGAAGCCCATAGAGGCTATGGTGAAAAAAATATCTTCCGTTCAAAACTGGAAAGAAGCTTTCTGAGAAACTGCTCTGTGTTCTGTTAATTCATCTCACAGAGTTACATCTTTCCCTTCATGAAGCCTTTCGCTAAGGCTGTTCTTGTGGAATTGGCAAAGTAATATTTGGAAGCCCATAGACTGCTATGGTGAAAAAGGAAATATCTTCCGTTCAAAACTGGAAAGAAGCTTTCTGAGAAACTGCTCTGTGTTCTGTTAATTCATCTCACAAAGTTGCATCTTTCCCTTCAAAAAGCCTTTCTCTAAGGCTGTTCTTGTGGAATTATCAAAGTGATATTTCGAAGCCCATAGAGGGCTATGGTGAAAAAAGAAATATCTTCCGTTCAAAACTAGAAAGAAGCTTTCTCAGAAACTGCTCTGTGTTCTGTTAATTCATCTCACGAAGTTACCTCCTTCCCTTCAAGTAGTCTTTTGCTGAGGCTGTTCTTGTGGAATTGGCAAAGGGATATTTGGAAGCCCATTTGAGGGCTATGGTGAAAAAGGAAATATATTCCGTTCAAAATTGGAAAGACGCTTTCTTAGAAACTGCTCTGTGTTCTGTTAATTCATCTCACAGAGTTACATCTTTCCCTTCAAGAAGCCTTTCGCTAAGGCTGTTGTTGTGGAATTGGCAAAGGGATATTTGGAAGCCCATAGAGGGCTATGGTGAAAAAGGAAATATCTTCCGTTCAAAACAGGAAAGAAGCTTTCTGAGAAACTGCTCTGTGTTCTGTTAGTTCATCTCACAGAGTTACATCATTCCCTTCAAGAAGCCTTTCGCTAAGGCTGTTCTTGTGGAATTGGCAAAGTGATATTTGGAAGCCCATAGAGGCTATGGTGAAAAAGAAATATCTTCCGTTCAAAACTGGGAAGAAGCTTTCTGAGAAACTGCTCTGGGTTCTGTTAATTCATCTCACAGAGTTACATCTTTCCTTCAAAAGCCTTTAGCTAAGGCTGTTCTTGTGGAATTAGCAAAGGATATTTGGAAGCCTATAGAGGGCTATGGTGAAAAAGGAAATATCTTCCGTTCAAAACTGGAAAGAAGCTTTCTGAGAAACTGCTCTGTGTTCTGTTAATTCATCTCACACAGTTACATCTTTCCCTTCAAGAAGCCTTTCGCTAAGGCTGTTCTTGGGGTATTGGCAAAGTGATATTTCGAAGCCCATAGAAGGCTATGGGGACAAAGGAAATATCTTCCGTTCAAAACTGGAAAGAAGCTTTCTGAGAAACTGCTCTGTGTTCTGTTAATTCATCTCACAGTGTTATATCATTCCCTTCAAGAAGCCTTTCGCTAACGCTGTTCTTGTGGAATTGGCAAAGTGATATTTGACAGCCCATAGAGGGCTATGGTGAAAAAGGAAATATCTTCCGTTCAAAACTGGAAAGAAGCTTTCTGAGAAACTGCTCTGTGTTCTGATAATTCATCTCACAGAGTTACATCTTTCCCTTCAAGAAGCCTTTCGCTAAGGCTGTTCTTGTGGAATTGGCAAAGTGATATTTGGAAGCCCATAGAGGGTTATGGTGAAAAAGGAAATATCTTCCCTTCAAAACTGGAAAGAGCTTTCTGAGAAAGTGCTCTGTGTTCTGTTCATTCATCTCAGAGAGTTACATCTTTCCCTTCAAGAAGCCTTTCGCTAAGGCTGTTCTTGTGGAATTGGCAAGGATATTTGGAAACCCATAGAGGCTATGGTGAAAAGGAAATATCTTCCGTTCTAAACTGGAAAGAAGCTTTCTGAGAAACTGCTCTGTGTTCTGTTAATTCAACTCAGGGAGTTACATCTTTCCCTTCAAGAAGCCTTTCGCTAAGGCTGTTCTTGTGGAATTGGCAAAGGGATATTTGGAAGCCCATAGAGGGCTATGGTGAAAAAGGAAATATCTTCCGTTCAAAACTGTAAAGAAGCTTTCTGAGAAACTACTCTGTGTTCTGTTAATTCATCTCAGAGAGTTACATCTTTCCCTTCAAGAAGCCTTTCGCTAAGACTGTTCTTGTGGAATTGGGAAAGGGATATTTGGAAGCCCATAGAGGGCTATGGTGAAAAAGGAAATATCTTCCGTTCAAAACTGGAAAGAAGCTTTCTGAGAAACTGCTCTGTGTTTTGCTAATTCGTCTCACAGAGTTACATCTTTCCTTCAAAAGCCTTTCGCTAAGGCTGTTCTTGTGGAATTGGCAAAGTGATATTTGGAAGCCCATAGAGGGCTGTGGTGACAAAGGAAATATCTTCCGTTCAAAACTGTAAAGAAGCTTTCTGAGAAACTGCTCTGTGTTCTGTTAATTCATCTAAGAGAGTTACATCTTTCCTTCAAGAAGCCTTTCGCTAAGGCTGTTCTTGTGGAATTGGCAAAGGATATTTGGAAGCCCATAGAGGGCTATGGTGAAAAGGAAATATCTTCCTTCAAAACTGGAAAGAAGCTTTCTGAGAAACTGCTCTGTGTTCTGTTAATTCATCTCAGAGTTACATCTTTCCTTCAAGAAGCCTTTCGCTAAGGCTGTTCTTGTGGAATTGGCAAAGGATATTTGGAAGCCCATAGAGGGCTATGGTTAAAATAAAATATCTTCCGTTCAAAAGTGGAAAGAAGCTTTCTGAGAAACTGCTCTGTGTTCTGTTAATTCATCTCACAGAGTTACATCTTTCCCTTCATGAAGCCTTTCGCTAAGGCTGTTCTTGTGGAATTGGCAAAGTGATATTTGGAAGCCCATAGAGGGCTGTGGTGACAAAGGAAATACCTTCCGTTCAAAACTGTAAAGAAGCTTTCTGAGAAACTGCTCTTCGTTCTGTTAATTCATCTCAGAGTTACATCTTTCCTTCAAAAGCCTTTAGCTAAGGCAGTTCTTGTGGAATTGGCAAAGGATATTTGGAAGCCCATAGAGGGCTATGGTGAAAAAGGAAATATCTTCCGTTCAAAACTGGAAAGAAGCTTTCTGAGAAACTGCTCTGTGTTCTGTTAATTCATCTCACAGAGTTACATCTTTCCCTTCAAGAAGCCTTTCGCTAAGGCTGTTCTTGTGGTATTGGCAAAGTGATATTTCGAAGCCCATAGAAGGCTATGGGGACAAAGGAAATATCTTCCGTTCAAAACTGGAAAGAAGCTTTCTGATAAACTGCTCTGTGTTCTGTTAATTCATCTCACAGAGTTATATCATTCCCTTCAAGAAGCCTTTCGCTAAGGCTGTTCTTGTGGAATTGGCAAAGTGATATTTGACAGCCCATAGAGGGCTATGGTGAAAAAGGAAATATCTTCCGTTCAAAACTGGAAAGAAGCTTTCTGAGAAAGTGCTCTGTGTTCTGGTAATTCATCTCACAGAGTTACATCTTTCCCTTCAAGAAGCCTTTCGCTAAGGCTGTTCTTGTGGAATTGGCAAAGGGATATTTGGAAGCCCATAGAGGGCTATGGTGAAAACAGAAATATCTTCCGTTCAAAACTGGAAAGAAGCTTTCTGAGAAACTGCTCTGTGTTCTGTTAATTCATCTCACAGAGTTACATCTTTCCTTCAAGAAGCCTTCGCTAAGGCTGTTCTTGTGGAATTGGCAAAGTGATATTTGGAAGCCCTTAGAGGGCTATGGTGAAAAAGGAAATATATTCCGTTCAAAACTGGAAAGAAACTTTCTGAGAAACTGCTCTGTGTTCTGTTAATTCATCTCACAGTTACATCTTTCCTTCAAGAAGCCTTTCGCTAAGGCTCTTCTTGAGGAATTGGCCAAGGGATATTTGGAAGCCCTTAGAGGGCTATGGTGAAAAAGGAAATATCTTCCGTTCAAAACTGGAAGAAGCTTTCTGAGAAACTGCTCTGTGTTCTGTTAATTCATCTCACAGAGTTACATCTTTCCCTTCACGAAGCCTTTCGCTAAGGCTGTTCTTGTGGAATTGGCAAGGATATTTGGAAGCCCATAGAGGGCTATGGTGAAAAAGGAAATATCTTCCGTTCAAAACTGTAAAGAAGCTTTCTGAGAAACTGCTCTGTGTTCTGTTAATTCATCTCAGAGTTACATCTTTCCTTCAAAAAGCCTTTAGCTAAGGCTGTTCTTGTGGAATTAGCAAAGGATATTTGGAAGCCCATAGAGGCTATGGTTGAAAATAAAATATCTTCCGTTCAAAAGTGGAAAGAAGCTTTCTGAGAAACTGCTCTGTGTTCTGTTAATTCATCTCACAGAGTTACATCTTTCCTTCAAAAAGCCTTTCGCTAAGGCTGTTCTTGTGGAATTGGCAAAGTGATATTTGGAAGCCCATAGAGGGCTGTGGTGACAAAGGAAATACCTTCCGTTCAAAAATGTAAAAGCTTTCTGAGAAACTGCTCTGTGTTCTGTTAATTCATCTCAGAGAGTTACATCTTTCCTTCAAGAAGCCTTTCGCTAAGGCTGTTCTTGTGGAATTGGCAAAGGATATTTGGAAGCCCATAGGGCTATGGTGAAAAAGAAATATCTTCCTTCAAAACTGGAAAGAAGCTTTCTGAGAAACTGCTCTGTGTTCTGTTAATTCATCTCACAGAGTTACATCTTTCCCTTCAGGAAGCCTTTTCGCTTAGGCTGTTCTTGTGGAATTGGCAAAGGATATTTGGAAGCCCATAGAGGGCTATGGTGAAAAAGGAAATATCTTCCGTTCAAAACTGGAAAGAAGCTTTCTGAGAAACTTCTCTGTGTTCTGTTAATTCATCTCACAGAGTTACATCTTTCCTTCAAGAAGCCTTCGCTAAGGCTGTTCTTGTGTAATTAGCAAAGGATATTTGGAAGCCCATAGAGGGCTATGGTGAAAAAGGAAATATCTTCCTTTCAAAACGGAAAGAAGCTTTCTGAGAAACTGCTCTGTGTTCTGTTAATTCATCTCACAGAGTTATATCTTCCTTCAAAAAGCCTTTCGCTAAGGTTGTTCTTGTGGAATTAGCAAAGGATATTTGGAAGCCTATAGAGGGCTATGGTGAAAAAGGAAATATCTTCCGTTCAAAACTGGAAAGAAGCTTTCTGAGAAACTGCTCTTCGTTCTGTTAATTCATCTCACAGAGTTACATCTTTCCTTCAAGTAGCCTTTGCTGAGGCTGTTCTTGTGGAATTGGCAAAGGATATTTGGAAGCCCACAGAGGGCTATGGTGAAAAGGAAATATCTTCCGTTCAAAACTGGAAAGAAGCTTTCTGAGAAACTGCTCTGTGTTCTGTTAATTCATCTCACAGAGTTACATCTTTCCTTCAGGAGCCTTTCCTAAGGCTGTTCTTGAGGAATTGGCAAGGATATTTGGAAGCCCATAGAGGCTATGGTGAAAAGGAAATATCTTCCGTTCAAAACTGGAAGGAAGCTTTCTGAGAAACTGCTCTGTGTTCTGTTAATTCATCTCACAGAGTTACATCTTTCCTTCAAGAAGCCTTTCGCTAAGGCTGTTCTTGTGGAATTGGCAAAGGATATTTGGAAGCCCATAGAGGGCTATGGTTAAAAATAAAATATCTTCCGTTCAGAAGTGGAAAGAAGCTTTCTGAGAAACTGCTCTGTGTTCTGTTAACTCGTCTCACAGAATTACATCTTTCCTTCAAGAAGCCTTTCGCTAAGGCTGTTCTTGTGGAATTGGCAAAGTGATATTTGGAAGCCCATAGAGGGCTGTGGTGACAAAGGAAATACCTTCCGTTCAAAATGTAAAAGCTTTCTGAGAAACTGCTCTGTTTTCTGTTAATTCATCTCAGAGAGTTACATCTTTCCCTTCAAAAGCCTTTCGCTAAGGCTGTTCTTGTGGAATTGGCAAAGGATATTTGGAAGCCCATAGAGGGCTATGGTGAAAAGGAAATATCTTCCGTTCAAAACTGGAAAGAAGCTTTCTGAGAAACTTCTCTGTGTTCTGTTAATTCATCTCACAGAGTTACATCTTTCCTTCAAGCCTTTCGCTAAGGCTGTTCTTGTGTAATTGGCAAAGGATATTTGGAAGCCCATAGAGGGCTATGGTGAAAAGGAAATATCTTCCTTCAAAACTGGAAAGAAGCTTTCTGAGAAACTGCTCTGTGTTCTGTGAATTCATCTCACAGAGTTACATCTTTCCTTCAAGCCTTTCGCTAAGGCTGTTCTTGTGGAATTGGCAAAGGATATTTGGAAACCCATAGAGGGCTATGGTGAAAAAGAAATATCTTCCTTCAAAACTGGAAAGAAGCTTTCTGAGAAACTGCTCTGTGTTCTGTGAATTCATCTCACAGAGTTACATCTTTCCTTCAAGCCTTTCGCTAAGGCTGTTCTTGTGGAATTGGCAAAGGATATTTGGAAACCCATAGAGGGCTATGGTGAAAAAGAAATATCTTCCGTTCTAAACTGGAAAGAAGCTTTCTGAGAAACTGCTCTGTGTTCTGTTAATTCATCTCAGAGTTACATCTTTCCTTCAAGAAGCCTTTCGCTAAGGCTGTTCTTGTGGAATTGGCAAAGTGATATTTGGAAGCCCGTGAGGGCTATGGTGAAAAGGAAATATCTTCCGTTCAAAAGTGGAAAGAAGCTTTCTGAGAAACTGCTCTGTGTTCTGTTAACTCGTCTCACAGAGTTACATCTTTCCTTCAGAAGCCTTTCGCTAAGGCTGTTCTTGTGGAATTGGCAAAGGATATTTGGAAGCCCATAGAGGGCTATGGTGAAAAAGGAAATATCTTCCGTTCAAAACTGGAAAGAAGCTTTCTGAGAAAGTGCTCTGTGTTCTGTTAATTCATCTCACAGAGTTACATCTTTCCTTCAGAAGCCTTTCGCTAGGCTGTTCTTGTGGAATTGGCAAAGGATATTTGGAAGCCCATAGAGGGCTATGGTGAAAAAGGAAATATCTTCCGTTCAAAACTGGAAAGAAGCTTGAGAAACTGCTCTGTGTTCTGTTAATTCATCTCACAGAGTTACATCTTTCCTTCAAAAGCCTTTCGCTAAGGCTGTTCTTGTGGAATTAGCAAAGGATATTTGGAAGCCCATAGAGGGCTATGGTGAAAAAGGAAATATCTTCCTTCAAAACTGGAAAGAAGCTTTCTGAGAAACTGCTCTGTGTTCTGTTAATTCATCTCACAGAGTTACATCTTTCCTTCAAAAGCCTTTCGCTAAGGCTGTTCTTGTGGAATTGGCAAGGGATATTTGGAAACCCATAGAGGGCTATGGTGAAAAAGGAAATATCTTCCGTTATAAACTGGAAGAAGCTTTCTGAGAAACTGCTCTGTGTTCTGTTAATTCATCTCAGAGTTACATCTTTCCCTTCAAAAGCCTTTCGCTAAGGCTGTTCTTGTGGAATTAGCAAAGGATATTTGGAAGCCCATAGAGGGCTATGGTGACAAAGGAAATATCTTCCGTTCAAAACTGGAAAGAAGCTTTCTGAGAATGTGCTCTGTGTTCTGTTAATTCATCTCACAGAGATACATCTTTCCCTTCATGAAGCCTTTCGCTAAGGCTGTTCTTGTGGAATTGGCAAAGTGATATTTGGAAGCCCATAGAGGGCTATGGTGAAAAAGGAAATATCTTCCGTTCAAAACTGGAAAGAAACTTTCTGAGAAACTGCTCTGTGTTCTGTTAATTCATCTCACAGTTACATCTTTCCCTTCCAGGAGCCTTTCGCTAAGGCTCTTCTTGAGGAATTGGCCAAGGGATATTTGGAAGCCTATAGAGGCCTATGATGAAAAAGGAAATATCTTCCGTTCAAAACTGGAAAGAAGCTTTCTGAGAAACTGCTCTGTGTTCTGTTAATTCATCTCACAGAGTTACATCTTTCCCTTCAAGAAGCCTTTCGCTAAGGCTGTTCTTGTGGAATTGGCAAAGGATATTTGGAAGCCCATAGAGGGCTATGGTGAAAAAGGAAATATCTTCCGTTCAAAACTGGAAAGAAGCTTTCTGAGAAACTGCTCTGTGTTCTGTTAATTCATCTCAGAGAGTTACATCTTTCCTTCAAGAAGCCTTTGCTAAGGCTGTTCTTGTGGAATTGGCAAGGGATATTTGGAAGCCCATAGAGGGCTATGGTGAAAAGGAAATATCTTCCTTTCAAAACTGGAAAGAAGCTTTCTGAGAAACTGCTCTGTGTTCTGTTAATTCATCTCACAGAGTTACATCTTTCCTTCAGAAGCCTTTCGCTAAGGCTGTTCTTGTGGAATTGGCAAAGGATATTTGGAAGCCCATAGAGGGCTATGGTGAAAAAGGAATATCTTCCGTTCAAAACTGGAAAGAAGCTTTCTAGAAACTGCTCTGTGTTCTGTTAATTCATCCCACAGAGTTACATCTTTCCCTTCAAGAAGTTTTCGCTAAGGCTGTTCTTGTGGAATTGCCAAAGTGATATTTGGAAGCCCTAGAGGGCTATGGTAAAAAAATATCTTCCGTTCAAAACTGGAAAGAAGCTTTCTTAGAAACTGCTCTGTGTTCTGTTAATTCAACTCACGGAGTTACATCTTTCCCTTCAAGAAGCCTTTCGCTAAGGCTGTTCTTGTGGAATTGGCAAAGTGATATTTGGAAGCCCCTAGAGGGCTATGGTGAAAAAGGAAATATCTTCCGTTCAAAACTGGAAAGAAGCTTTCTGAGAAACTGCTCTGTGTTCTGTTAATTCACCTCACAGAGTTACATCTTTCCGTTCAAGAAGCCTTCGCTAAGGCTGTTCTTGTGGAATTGGCAAAGTGATATTTGGAAGCCCATCGAGGACTGTGGTGACAAAGGAAATATCTTCCGTTCAAAACTGGAAAGAAGCTTTCTGAGAAACTGCTCTGTGTTCTTTGAATACATCTCAAAGAGTTACATCTTTCCCTTCAAGAAGCCTTTCGCTAAGGCTGTTCCTGTGGAATTGGCAAAGGGATATTTGGAAGCCCATAGAGGGCTATGCTGAAAAAGGAAATATCTTCCGTTCAAAACTGGAAAGAAGCTTTCTGAGAAACTGCTCTGTGTTCTGTTACTTCATCTCACAGAGCTACATCTTTCCCTTCATGAAGCCTTTCGCTAAGGCTGTTCTTGTGGAATTGGTAAAGTGATATTTGGAAGACCCTAGAGGGCTACGGTGAAAAAGGAAATATCTTCCGTTCAAAACTGGAAAGAAGCTTTCTAAGAAACTGCTCTGTGTTCTGTTAATTCATCTCACAGAGTTACATCTTTCCCTTCAAGAAGCCTTTCGCTAAGGCTGTTCTTGTGGAATTGGCAAAGGGATATTTGGAACCCCCTATGGGGCTATGGTGAAAAAGGAAATATCTTCCGTTCAAAACTGGAAAGAAGCTTTCTGAGAAACTGCTCTGTGTTCTGTTAATTCATCTCACAGAGTTACATCTTTCCCTTCAAGAAGCCTTTCTCTAAGGCTGTTCTTGTTTAATTGGTAAAGGGATTTTTTTAAGCCCCTATGGGGCTATGGTGAAAAAGGGAATATCTTCCGTTCAAAACTGGAAAGAAGCTTTCTGAGAAACTGCTCTGTGTTCTGTTAATTCATCTCACAGAGTTACATCTTTCATTTCAAGAAGCCTTTGCTAAGGCTGTTCTTGTGGGATTGGCAAAGTGATATTTGGAAGCCCATAGAGGCTATGGTGAAAAGGAAATATCTTCCGTTCAAAACTGGAAAGAAGCTTTCTGAGAAACTGCTCTGTGTTCTGTTAATTCATCTCACAAAGTTAGATCTTTCCCTTCAAAAATCCTTTCTCTAAGGCTATTCTTGTGGAATTGGCAAAGTGATATTTGGAAGCCCATGGAGGGCTATGGTGAAAAAAGAAATATCTTCCTTTGAAAACTAGAAAGAAGCTTTCTGAGAAACTGCTCTGTGTTCTGTTAATTCATCTCACGGAATTACATCTTTCCCTTCAAGTAGTCTTTTGCTGAGGCTGTTCTTGTGGAATTGGCAAAGGGATATTTGGAAGACCATAGAGGGCTACGGTGAAAAAGGAAATATCTTCCGATCAAAACTGGAAAGAAGCTTTCTGAGAAACTGCTCTGTGTTCTGTTAATTCATCTCACAGAGTTATATCTTTCCTTTCAAAAAGCCTTTCGCTAAGGTTGTTCTTGTGGAATTGACAAAGGGATATTAGGAAGCCTATAGAGGGCTATGGTGAAAAAGGAAATATCTTCCGTTCAAAACTGGAAAGAAGCTTTCTGAGAAACTGCTCTTCGTTCTGTTAATTCATCTCACAGAGTTACATCTATCCCTTCAAGTAGCCTTTTGCTGAGGCTGTTCTTGTGGAATTGGCAAAGGGATATTTGGAAGCCCATAGAGGGCTATGGTGAAAAAGGAAATATCTTCCGTTATAAACTGGAAAGAATCTTTCTGAGAAACTGCTCTGTGTTCTGTTAATTCATCTCACAGAGTTACATCTTTCCCTTCCAGGAGCCTTTCGCTAAGGCTGTTCTTGAGGAATTGGCAAAGGGATATTTGGAAGCCTATAGAGGCCTATGATGAAAAAGGAAATATCTTCCGTTCAAAACTGGAAGGAAGCTTTCTGAGAAACTGCTCTGTGTTCTGTTAATTCATCTCACAGAGTTACATCTTTCCCTTCCAGGAGCCTTTCGCTAAGGCTGTTCTTGAGACATTGGCAAAGGGATATTTGGAACCCTACAAAGGCCTATGATGTAAAAGGAAAAAACTTCCGTTCAAAACTGGAAAGAAGCTTTCTGAGAAACTGCTCTGTGTTCTGTTAATTCAACTCACAGAGTTACATCTTTCCCTTCAAGAACCCTTACGCTAAGGCTGTTCTTGTGGATTTGGCAAAGTGATATTTGGAAGCCCATAGAGGGCTATGGTGAAAAAGGAAATATCTTCCGTTCAAAACTGGAAACAAGCTTTCTGAGAAACTGCTCTGTGTTCTGTTAATTCATCTCACAGAATTACATCTTTCCCTTCAAGAAGCCTTTCGCTAAGGCTGTTCTTGTGGAATTGGCAAAGTGATATTTGGAAGCCCATAGACTGCTAGGGTGAAAAAGGAAATATCTTCCGTTCAAAACTGCAAAGAATCTTTCTGAGAAACTGCTCTGTGTTCTGTTAATTCATCTCACAGAGTTACATCTTTTCCTTCAAGAAGCCTTTCGCTAAGGCTGTTCTTGTGGAATTGGCAAACTGATATTTGGAAGCGCATAGAGGACTATGGTGAAAAAGGAAATATCTTCCGTTCAAAACCGGAAAGAAGCTTTCTTAGAAACTGCTCAGTGTTCTGTTAATTCAACTCACAGAGTTACATCTTTCCCTTCAAGAACCCTTACGCTAAGGCTGTTCTTGTGGAATTGGCAAAGTGATATTTGGAAGCCCATAGAGGGCTATGGTGAAAAAGGAAATGTCTTCCGTTCAAAACTGGAAAGAAGCTTTCTGAGAAACTGCTCTGTGTTCTGTTAATTCATCTCACAGAGTTACATCTTTCCCTTCATGAAGCCTTTCGCTAAGGCTGTTCTTGTGGAATTGGCAAAGTAATATTTGGAAGCCCATAGACTGCTATGGTGAAAAAGGAAATATCTTCCGTTCAAAACTGGAAAGAAGCTTTCTGAGAAACTGCTCTGTGTTCTGTTAATTCATCTCACAAAGTTGCATCTTTCCTTCAAAAGCCTTTCTAAGGCTGTTCTTGTGGAATTATCAAAGTGATATTTCAAGCCCATAGAGGGCTATGGTGAAAAAGAAATATCTTCCGTTCAAAACTAGAAAGAAGCTTTCTCAGAAACTGCTCTGTGTTCTGTTAATTCATCTCACAGTTACATCTTTCCCTTCAAGTAGTCTTTTGCTGAGGCTGTTCTTGTGGAATTGGCAAAGGGATATTTGGAAGCCCATTTGAGGGCTATGGTGAAAAAGGAAATATATTCCGTTCAAAATTGGAAAGACGCTTTCTTAGAAACTGCTCTGTGTTCTGTTAATTCATCTCACAGAGTTACATCTTTCCCTTCAAGAAGCCTTTCGCTAAGGCTGTTGTTGTGGAATTGGCAAAGGGATATTTGGAAGCCCATAGAGGGCTATGGTGAAAAAGGAAATATCTTCCGTTCAAAACAGGAAAGAAGCTTTCTGAGAAACTGCTCTGTGTTCTGTTAGTTCATCTCACAGAGTTACATCATTCCCTTCAAGAAGCCTTTCGCTAAGGCTGTTCTTGTGGAATTGGCAAAGTGATATTTGGAAGCCCATAGAGGGCTATGGTGAAAAAGGAAATATCTTCCGTTCAAAACTGGGAAGAAGCTTTCTGAGAAACTGCTCTGGGTTCTGTTAATTCATCTCACAGAGTTACATCTTTCCCTTCAAGAAGCCTTTCGCTAAGGCTGTTCTTGTGGAATTGGCAAAGGGATATTTGGAAACCCATAGAGGGCTGTGGTGAAAAAGGAAATATCTTCCGTTCAAAACTGGGAAGAAGCTTTCTGAGAAACTGCTCTGTTTTCTGTTAATTCATCTCACAGAGTTACATCTTTCCCTTCAAAAAGCCTTTAGCTAAGGCTGTTCTTGTGGAATTGGCAAAGGGATATTAGGAAGCCTATAGAGGGCTATGGTGAAAAAGGAAATATCTTCCGTTCAAAACTGGAAAGAAGCTTTCTGAGAAACTGCTCTGTGTTCTGTTAATTCATCTCACACAGTTACATCTTTCCCTTCAAGAAGCCTTTCACTAAGGCTGTTCTTGGGGTATTGGCAAAGTGATATTTCGAAGCCCATAGAAGGCTATGGGGACAAAGGAAATATCTTCCGTTCAAAACTGGAAAGAAGCTTTCTGAGAAACTGCTCTGTGTTCTGTTAATTCATCTCACAGAGTTACATCTTTCCCTTCAAGAAGCCTTTCGCTAAGGCTGTTCTTGTGGAATTGGCATATTGATATTTGACAGCCCATAGAGGGCTATGGTGAAAAGGAAATATCTTCCGCTCAAAACTGGAAAGAAGCTTTCTGAGAAAGTGCTCTGTGTTCTGATAATTCATCTCACAGAGTTACATCTTTCCCTTCAAGAAGCCTTTCGCTAAGGCTGTTCTTGTGGAATTGGCAAAGTGATATTTGGAAGCCCATAGAGGGTTATGGTGAAAAAGGAAATATCTTCCCTTCAAAACTGGAAAGAGCTTTCTGAGAAAGTGCTCTGTGTTCTGTTCATTCATCTCAGAGAGTTACATCTTTCCCTTCAAGAAGCCTTTCGCTAAGGCTGTTCTTGTGGAATTGGCAAAGGGATATTTGGAAACCCATAGAGGGCTATGGTGAAAAAGGAAATATCTTCCGTTCTAAACTGGAAAGAAGCTTTCTGAGAAACTGCTCTGTGTTCTGTTAATTCAACTCAGGGAGTTACATCTTTCCCTTCAAGAAGCCTTTCGCTAAGGCTGTTCTTGTGGAATTGGCAAAGGGATATTTGGAAGCCCATAGAGGGCTATGGTGAAAAAGGAAATATCTTCCGTTCAAAACTGTAAAGAAGCTTTCTGAGAAACTACTCTGTGTTCTGTTAATTCATCTCAGAGAGTTACATCTTTCCCTTCAAGAAGCCTTTCGCTAAGACTGTTCTTGTGGAATTGGGAAAGGGATATTTGGAAGCCCATAGAGGGCTATGGTGAAAAAGGAAATATCTTCCGTTCAAAACTGGAAAGAAGCTTTCTGAGAAACTGCTCTGTGTTTTGCTAATTCGTCTCACAGAGTTACATCTTTCCCTTCAAGAAGCCTTTCGCTAAGGCTGTTCTTGTGGAATTGGCAAAGTGATATTTGGAAGCCCATAGAGGGCTGTGGTGACAAAGGAAATATCTTCCGTTCAAAACTGTAAAGAAGCTTTCTGAGAAACTGCTCTGTGTTCTGTTAATTCATCTAAGAGAGTTACATCTTTCCCTTCAAGAAGCCTTTCGCTAAGGCTGTTCTTGTGGAATTGGCAAAGGATAATTGGAAGCCCATAGAGGGGCTTTGGTGAAAAAGGAAATATCTTCCCTTCAAAACTGGAAAGAAGCTTTCTGAGAAACTGCTCTGTGTTCTGTTAATTCATCTCAGAGAGTTACATCTTTCCTTCAAGAAGCCTTCGCTAAGGCTGTTCTTGTGGAATTGGCAAAGGATATTTGGAAGCCCATAGAGGGCTATGGTTAAAAATAAAATATCTTCCGTTCAAAAGTGGAAAGAAGCTTTCTGAGAAACTGCTCTGTGTTCTGTTAATTCGTCTCACAGAGTTACATCTCTCCCTACATGAAGCCTTTCGCTAAGGCTGTTCTTGTGGAATTGGCAAAGTGATATTTGGAAGCCCATAGAGGGCTGTGGTGACAAAGGAAATACCTTCCGTTCAAAAATGTAAAAAAGCTTTCTGAGAAACTGCTCTTCGTTCTGTTAATTCATCTCAGAGAGTTACATCTTTCCCTTCAAAAAGCCTTTAGCTAAGGCAGTTCTTGTGGAATTGGCAAAGGGATATTAGGAAGCCTATAGAGGGCTATGGTGAAAAAGGAAATATCTTCCGTTCAAAACTGGAAAGAAGCTTTCTGAGAAACTGCTCTGTGTTCTGTTAATTCATCTCACAGAGTTACATCTTTCCCTTCAAGAAGCCTTTCGCTAAGGCTGTTCTTGTGGTATTGGCAAAGTGATATTTCGAAGCCCATAGAAGGCTATGGGGACAAAGGAAATATCTTCCGTTCAAAACTGGAAAGAAGCTTTCTGATAAACTGCTCTGTGTTCTGTTAATTCATCTCACAGAGTTATATCATTCCCTTCAAGAAGCCTTTCGCTAAGGCTGTTCTTGTGGAATTGGCAAAGTGATATTTGACAGCCCATAGAGGGCTATGGTGAAAAAGGAAATATCTTCCGTTCAAAACTGGAAAGAAGCTTTCTGAGAAAGTGCTCTGTGTTCTGGTAATTCATCTCACAGAGTTACATCTTTCCCTTCAAGAAGCCTTTCGCTAAGGCTGTTCTTGTGGAATTGGCAAAGGGATATTTGGAAGCCCATAGAGGGCTATGGTGAAAACAGAAATATCTTCCGTTCAAAACTGGAAAGAAGCTTTCTGAGAAACTGCTCTGTGTTCTGTTAATTCATCTCACAGAGTTACATCTTTCCCTTCAAGAAGCCTTTCGCTAAGGCTGTTCTTGTGGAATTGGCAAAGTGATATTTGGAAGCCCTTAGAGGGCTATGGTGAAAAAGGAAATATATTCCGTTCAAAACTGGAAAGAAACTTTCTGAGAAACTGCTCTGTGTTCTGTTAATTCATCTCACAGTTACATCTTTCCCTTCCAGGAGCCTTTCGCTAAGGCTCTTCTTGAGGAATTGGCCAAGGGATATTTGGAAGCCTATAGAGGCCTATGATGAAAAAGGAAATATCTTCCTTCAAAACTGGAAAGAAGCTTTCTGAGAAACTGCTCTGTGTTCTGTTAATTCAACCCAGGAGTTACATCTTTCCTTCACGAAGCCTTTCGCTAAGGCTGTTCTTGTGGAATTGGCAAAGGATATTTGGAAGCCCATAGAGGGCTATGGTGAAAAGGAAATATCTTCCGCTCAAAACTGTAAAGAAGCTTTCTGAGAAACTGCTCTGTGTTCTGTTAATTCATCTCAGAGTTACATCTTTCCTTCAAAAGCCTTTCGCTAAGGCTGTTCTTGTGGAATTGGCAAAGGGATATTTGGAAGCCCATAGAGGGCTATGGTTAAAAATAAAATATCTTCCGTTCAAAAGTGGAAAGAAGCTTTCTGAGAAACTGCTCTGTGTTCTGTTAATTCGTCTCACAGAGTTACATCTTTCCTTCAAAAGCCTTTCGCTAAGGCTGTTCTTGTGGAATTGGCAAAGTGATATTTGGAAGCCCATAGAGGGCTGTGGTGACAAAGGAAATACCTTCCGTTCAAAACTGTAAAGAAGCTTTCTGAGAAACTGCTCTGTGTTCTGTTAATTCATCTCAGAGAGTTACATCTTTCCCTTCAAGAAGCCTTTCGCTAAGGCTGTTCTTGTGGAATTGGCAAAGGATATTTGGAAGCCCATAGAGGGCTATGGTGAAAAAGGAAATATCTTCCGTTCAAAACTGGAAAGAAGCTTTCTGAGAAAGTGCTCTGTGTTCTGTTAATTCATCTCACAGAGTTACATCTTTCCCTTCAAGAAGCCTTCGCTAAGGCTGTTCTTGTGGAATTGGCAAAGGGATATTTGGAAGCCCATAGAGGGCTATGGTGAAAAAGGAAATATCTTCCGTTCAAAACTGGAAAGAAGCTTTCTGAGAAACTGCTCTGTGTTCTGTTAATTCATCTCACAGAGTTACATCTTTCCCTTCAAGAAGCCTTTCGCTAAGGCTGTTCTTGTGGAATTGGCAAAGGGATATTTGGAAGCCCATAGAGGGCTATGGTGAAAAAGGAAATATCTTCCGTTCAAAACCGGAAAGAAGCTTTCTGAGAAACTGCTCTGTGTTCTGTTAATTCATCTCACAGAGTTATATCTTTCCCTTCAAAAGCCTTTCGCTAAGGTTGTTCTTGTGGAATTGGCAAGGGATATTTGGAAGCCTATAGAGGGCTATGGTGAAAAGGAAATATCTTCCGTTCAAAACTGGAAAGAAGCTTTCTGAGAAACTGCTCTGTGTTCTGTTAATTCATCTCACAGAGTTACATCTTTCCCTTCAAGTAGCCTTTTGCTGAGGCTGTTCTTGTGGAATTGGCAAAGTGATATTTGGAAGCCCATAGAGGGCTATGGTGAAAATGGAAATATCTTCCGTTCAAAACTGGAAAGAAGCTTTCTGAGAAACTGCTCTGTGTTCTGTTAATTCATCTCACAGAGTTACATCTTTCCTTCAAGAAGCCTTTCCTAAGGCTGTTCTTGAGGAATTGGCAAAGGATATTTGGAAGCCTATAGAGGCCTATGATGAAAAGGAAATATCTTCCGTTCAAAACTGGAAGGAAGCTTTCTGAGAAACTGCTCTGTGTTCTGTTAATTCATCTCACAGAGTTACATCTTTCCTTCAAAAGCCTTTCGCTAAGGCTGTTCTTGTGGAATTGGCAAAGGGATATTTGGAAGCCCATAGAGGGCTATGGTGAAAAAAATATCTTCCGTTCAAAACTGGAAAGAAGCTTTCTGAGAAACTGCTCTGTGTTCTGTTAATTCATCTCACAGAATTACATCTTTCCCTTCAAGAAGCCTTTCGCTAAGGCTGTTCTTGTGGAATTGGCAAGGGATATTTGGAAGCCCATAGAGGGCTGTGGTGACAAAGGAAATATCTTCCGTTCAAAACTGGAAAGAAGCTTTCTGAGAAACTGCTCTGTTTTCTGTTAATTCATCTCAGAGAGTTACATCTTTCCCTTCAAAAGCCTTTCGCTAAGGCTGTTCTTGTGGAATTAGCAAAGGATATTTGGAAGCCCATAGGGCTATGGTGAAAAAGGAAATATCTTCCGTTCAAAACTGGAAAGAAGCTTTCTGAGAAACTTCTCTGTGTTCTGTTAATTCATCTCACAGAGTTACATCTTTCCTTCAAAGCCTTTCGCTAAGGCTGTTCTTGTGGAATTAGCAAGGGATATTTGGAAGCCCATAGAGGGCTATGGTGAAAAGGAAATATCTTCCTTTCAAAAACGGAAAGAAGCTTTCTGAGAAACTGCTCTGTGTTCTGTTAATTCATCTCACAGAGTTACATCTTTCCTTCAAGAAGCCTTTCGCTAAGGCTGTTCTTGTGGAATTAGCAAAGGATATTTGGAAGCCCATAGAGGGCTATGGTTAAAAATAAAATATCTTCCGTTCAGAAGTGGAAAGAAGCTTGAGAAACTGCTCTGTGTTCTGTTAACTCGTCTCACAGAATTACATCTTTCCCTTCAAAAGCCTTTCGCTAAGGCTGTTCTTGTGGAATTGGCAAAGTGATATTTGGAAGCCCATAGAGGGCTGTGGTGACAAAGGAAATATCTTCCTTCAAAACTGGAAAGAGCTTTCTGAGAAACTGCTCTGTTTTCTGTTAATTCATCTCAGAGAGTTACATCTTTCCCTTCAAAGCCTTTCGCTAAGGCTGTTCTTGTGGAATTAGCAAAGGATATTTGGAAGCCCATAGAGGGCTATGGTGAAAAAGGAAATATCTTCCGTTCAAAACTGGAAAGAAGCTTTCTGAGAAACTGCTCTGTGTTCTGTTAATTCATCTCACAGAGTTACATCTTTCCCTTCAAGAAGCCTTTCGCTAAGGCTGTTCTTGTGTAATTGGCAAAGGGATATTTGGAAGCCCATAGAGGGCTATGGTGAAAAAGGAAATATCTTCCTTTCAAAAACGGAAAGAAGCTTTCTGAGAAACTGCTCTGTGTTCTGTTAATTCATCTCACAGAGTTACATCTTTCCCTTCAAGAAGCCTTTCGCTAAGGCTGTTCTTGTGGAATTGGCAAAGGGATATTTGGAAACCCATAGGGCTATGGTGAAAAGGAAATATCTTCCGTTCAAAACTGGAAAGAAGCTTGAGAAACTGCTCTGTGTTCTGTTAATTCATCTCACAGAGTTACATCTTTCCTTCAAGAAGCCTTTCGCTAAGGCTGTTCTTGTGGAATTGGCAAGGGATATTTGGAAGCCCATAGGGCTATGGTGAAAAGGAAATATCTTCCGTTCAGAAGTGGAAAGAAGCTTTCTGAGAAACTGCTCTGTGTTCTGTTAACTCGTCTCACAGAGTTACATCTTTCCTTCAAAGCCTTTCGCTAAGGCTGTTCTTGTGGAATTGGCAAAGGGATATTTGGAAGCCCATAGAGGGCTATGGTGAAAAAGGAAATATCTTCCCTTCAAAACTGGAAAGAAGCTTTCTGAGAAAGTGCTCTGTGTTCTGTTAATTCATCTCACAGAGTTACATCTTTCCTTCCAGGAGCCTTTCGCTAAGGCTGTTCTTGTGGAATTGGCAAGGGATATTTGGAAGCCCATAGAGGGCTATGGTGAAAAAGGAAATATCTTCCGTTCAAAACTGGAAAGAAGCTTGAGAAACTTCTCTGAGTTCTGTTAATTCATCTCACAGAGTTACATCTTTCCCTTCAAGAAGCCTTTCGCTAAGGCTGTTCTTGTGGAATTGGCAAAGGGATATTTGGAAGCCCATAGAGGGCTATGGTGAAAAAGGAAATATCTTCCTTTCAAAAACGGAAAGAAGCTTTCTGAGAAACTGCTCTGTGTTCTGTTAATTCATCTCACAGAGTTACATATTTTCCTTCAAGAAGCCTTTCGCTAAGGCTGTTCTTGTGGAATTGGCAAAGGATATTTGAAACCCATAGAGGCTATGGTGAAAAGGAAATATCTTCCGTTATAAACTGGAAAGAAGCTTTCTGAAACTGCTCTGTGTTCTGTTAATTCATCTCACAGAGTTACATCTTTCCTTCCAGAAGCCTTTCGCTAAGGCTGTTCTTGTGGAATTGGCAAAGGATATTTGGAAGCCCGTGAGCTATGGTGAAAAAGGAAATATCTTCCGTTCAAAACTGGAAAGAAGCTTTCTGAGAATGTGCTCTGTGTTCTGTTAATTCATCTCACAGAGATACATCTTTCCTTCATGAAGCCTTCGCTAAGGCTGTTCTTGTGGAATTAAAAGTGATATTTGGAAGCCCTTAGAGGGCTATGGTGAAAAAGGAAATATATTCCGTTCAAAGCTGGAAAGAAACTTTCTGAGAAACTGCTCTGTGTTCTGTTAATTCATCTCACAGTTACATCTTTCCCTTCCAGGAGCCTTTCGCTAAGGCTCTTCTTGAGGAATTGGCCAAGGGATATTTGGAAGCCTATAGAGGCCTATGATGAAAAAGGAAATATCTTCCGTTCAAAACTGGAAAGAAGCTTTCTGAGAAACTGCTCTGTGTTCTGTTAATTCAACTCAGGGAGTTACATCTTTCCCTTCAAGAAGCCTTTCGCTAAGGCTGTTCTTGTGGAATTGGCAAAGGGATATTTGGAAGCCCATAGAGGGCTATGGTGAAAAAGGAAATATCTTCCGTTCAAAACTAGAAAGAAGCTTTCTGAGAAACTGCTCTGTGTTCTGTTAATTCATCTCAGAGAGTTACATCTTTCCCTTCAAGAAGCCTTTCGCTAAGGCTGTTCTTGTGGAATTGGCAAAGGGATATTTGGAAGCCCCTAGAGAGCTATGGTGAAAAAGGAAATATCTTCCTTTCAAAACTGGAGAGAAGCTTTCTGAAACTGCTCTGTGTTCTGTTAATTCGTCTCACAGAGTTACATCTTTCCTTCAAAGCCTTTCGCTAAGGCTGTTCTTGTGGAATTGGCAAAGGATATTTGGAGAAAGAAGCTTTCTGAGAAACTGCTTTGTGTTCTATTAATTCATCTCACAGAGTTACAGCTTTCCCTTCAAGAAGGCTTTCTGGAAGACTGTTCTTGTGGAATTTGCAAAGTGATATTTGGAAGCCCTTAGAGGGCTATGGTGAGAAAGGAAATATCTTCCGTTAAAAACTGGAAAGAAGCTTTCTTTGAAACTACATTGTGTTCTGTTAATTCACCTCACAGAGTTACAGATTTCCCCTCAAGAAGCCTTTCAGTAAGACTGTTCTTGTGGAATTTGCTAAGTGATATTTGGTAGCCCATAGAGGGCTATGGTGAAAAAGAAACTATCTTCCGTTAAATTGGAAACAAGCTTTCTTTGAAACTACATTGTGTTCTGTTAATTCATCTCACAGAGTTACAGATTTCCCCTCAAGATGCCTTTCTCTAAGACTGTTCTTGTGGAATTTGCAAAGTGATATTTGGAAGCCCATAGAGGGCTATGGTGAAAAAGGAAATATCTTCCGTTAAAAACTGGAAAGAAACTTTCTGAGAAACTGCTTTGTGCTCTGTTAATTCATCTCTCAGAGTTACGGCTTTCCCCTCAAGAAGCGTTTCGCTAAGACTGTTCTTGTGGAATTTGCAAAGTGATATTTGGAAGCCCATAGAGGTCTATGGTGAAAAATGAAACATCTTCCGTTAAAAACCGGAAAGAAGCTTTCTGAAAAA